>JBBYHH010014822.1:0-16869 GCA_038382905.1 Daphne laureola
TGAAAGAATTTAGTTACTTAATTGTCAGAGCATTTGAATCAAATCATAGTGTGTATATTACATGGGTTAAATATGTACTACCTTTATCCCTGAATAATTATCCCGTTTAACTTTACTGTTTTAAAATTCATTATTTGACTCAAATTTTAATAAAGATAAACAGTTTAAAAAAATTCAAAAAATATATATATAAAACAAGGGATTTTGGAGATTCTAAAAATTCTCATAATCCATATTCTTGAAATCTCTCAACCAAACACCCTATAAATCTAACTATGTATAAGGAGGGGCAATATTGATAATTCACCGTTAGTGGGTAAATAGGCTCGGCTCTTCAATCCCTCTACACTCTTCCTAAACTCACAAACACTCTTCCTAACCCCACCGTCACTCCCTCCGGCTAGTGATAGGCATTTGATCAGTCCGATCTTGAATGAACCAATTAGCCAGTTCAATCGGTTTTCGATAACAAACCAAATTAATCAAATTAATCCTAGAAACTGAGAAAATTTGGTTTGGTTTGGTTTAGTTTGGTCCGAAGCCGAAATAAGCAAATTTCCCATTTTTTAAGTTGATTGACCGTCGAGCAACAGGAAGATGGTGGGCAAAAGGTGATGATAGATTACAACGAGGTATTATTAACCATCCTTTATCAACCGTAAATCAATTAGATTATAATATAAAAAATAAAAAATGGAAAAGTCACAATTACAAAATTTTGGGGACAATACGCAAAAGAAGAAAAAAATGTAAACTACCAAAAGACACGAAGTCCCTAAAAAAATGTTATTTCATCACATGACATCTAAAGAAAATTACTATAAATAAGAAAATAGAGGTAAAAAGTGAGTTATCCTTTTATAACAAAAAAACAAAAAAATTAAGAAAAAAGAAAGATAAGTCAAAATATTGAAATATCTAAATTGTAAGATTTGAAACATTTAGGACCAATATGCAAAAAGAACGGAAGTAAAAGATAAAAAGAAAGTTATCATGTTAACAAACAGACAAAAAAATTAAGAAAAAAAGAAAGAATAGATAAAATGTCAAAATATGAGATTGGAAATATTTGGGATCGATATGTAAAATGAATGAAAGTATGAGGCAAAAAGAAAATTTATTCTCATAACAAACTCATACTCTTTAAATACACTCTACCACACCTAATAAAAAAACTCAAATTACTGCTCATCCTAATCAGTAAAATGTATATATGTATAATGGGATGAAGAGGAAGAGATTATGAAGGTAAGGATGAAGAGGATGTGATGAGGGAGATGATGATGATGGAGAGTGGGATTAGAGATCTAGTCAATTCAATTATCGAAATAAGCGAACTTCCAAGCTGAAACCGAATTGACAAATTTGGATTTTAACAGAAACTATTAGGAAAACTGAAGAAATCGAGTCGTGAGCATTTAATCTAGAGCATTTAATCTAGAGGCTAATTCATGGGATGTAACTTGAAAAATTAAGAAAAAGTTTAAAATATCAGATTTCAAAATTGTCAAAGCACTGACCTTATGTTGTACAATTAAGCAAAAAGAAAAAGGACCTTATGTCAGTTTACATTTACATGTACATATTTCTCCATTCGCACCAAAAAGGTCATTAGCGCATCACAACATTAACAACGTTTGCTGTATTTGACAAAAGCTATTGCAGCATTATTCATTCTTCCTCTAGTCATCTCAGGCTTTTGGAGAAAGTTAATTTCGTTTAGAGATTGAACATAACCTTAATGGCGTTACCACCACGAGCGCTAGTCTCAAACGCTTCTTCCACTTCCTTCTGTGAGAATCCATATCTGTGGGTTATGAGCGGCTTCACGTCAATCTTTCCACTTCTTATAAACTCTATGCACAAAGGCCATGTGTTGTTGTATCGAAAGATTCCGACCACATCAACCTCCCTGCATCACACAGAAGCATCAACAATGGAGACGATCAATACACGGATCGATCAAGTTCAGTTTAAAATCAGTAAGATATGGACTAGCTGCATGGGTGAACACTTTATCTATTTGGTTAAGAAACGTTCGAACGACATAACCGATCAGCTATTGGTCATCACATCCATCAACCTAACAAAACTTATAACTGTAACCAAACCGACTAAAATCGGTTGAATTGGTTTTCTTATTCGGTTTTTCAGTTTTTCTTCACCTAAACACACAAATATATTAGAGCATGAACAATACAACCCATCATTTGATCATAATTTGTTGCCAAAGATAAGATATTTATACCTACGGTTAATGACTATAGTACCTTTAAAATAGTCTTATTTTTCACTCTGGTTATTTCTGTTTATTCGGTTTCAAATGTAGCATCCGCAACCCAACTAAATACACACACTGCCTCAATTAGTGGTAGGATTTGGTTTGAGCGGAGAATAAAGATAATGAAGGGCTATACTCTATAGGTGTTTTTCCAATTACTCCCTCCGTCCCAAATGGGTTGTCACTTTTAGCTTTTTTGTATAGATTAAGATTGTTTTGATCATTAACTCATTTTACATAAATTTCCATCATTACCCCTTCCCAACCCACTCCCACCCCACTCCCAAGACTCTTTGAGTGTGTTTTTACAAGGGTAAAAGTGGACTAAAAAAACAAAAGTGGAAAAATGTCATTTCATTTGGGACCAATTATTTTTTTTTTATATTGTGACAACAAGTTTGAGACGGAAGGAGTATGCCTTTAGTGGAATGAAGATTGAGTAGATTGTCTAGTAGGGCCCATTTTTGTGAAGGAAAGTGGCAGGAGAATTTAAGGGTATTTAAGTAACTTTAGTGAAAGAAAGTTTCCCTTTTAGCAAACTAAATTTGTGGCCAGTCCAAAATAGAAACGGGGCAAATTTTCAACGACGGATGGACAATACGTCAGCTTCATAAACGAACCAATTTGTCCAAATTGACTAGACTCTTTTTCAGTTTTATCCAATTAGTGCCAACCCCTAAATCCATAGAAGCAGTAGGACAATTCATAGGTACTCAGTTAAGTAGTTCCACAACTGGTCTGAAGATAAAGAACAGAACAAGCACCTTGCAGCAGCTAGGGTAAGCGGAAGAGTCATCTCAGTGTGACCCATTCCCACCAGGCAAACTTTACCACCAGAACTAGTGGCAGCCAGAGCAGTGGACATTGTTTTGGTAAAACCTGCGCAATCAAAGGTGACATCGATGCTAGAACCCATTGCTTTATGTATCCGTGCAACGTCCTGAGGCACATCCTGCACAAAAGAAAAACATGGAAGCTGAGAATTGAATGGAACAGAAAAGATCCGTGAACATTTGCCACACGTAAATGGCAAATGTGTCATGTTCTGTGACTTGTAGCAGATGAGGGCCTCGATCAGGCCCTTATTTGCAACGTATAGACCCTTATTTTTAACGTTTTTCAATAGTTCGAGTCTTATTTGCATCGTTTTTTCTACAGGCCCTTATCTACCCAAATCACTATAGTTCGAGATACTAAATGATAATTTAGCCTATCAATAAAAAGTTGAGCTTTACACCCCATTTCGTTGGATTTAAGCCAGTGGCTTAAGCTAATGCTTAACTCCCACTTAATCACGTATAAGATATTTTCTTTTGCAATTTATCCTGAATCTTGATAAATATTCGTTCAAAACAATAAGTGTACTTAATTTGTGAATAAACTTCAAATTTATAATAACATAAGCGATTAAATCATTGGGATTGAGCAAAAAATGACTTAAGCAGAATAATCTATTAAGTTGAGTCATTTATGTGATGGAGAGTTCAGAATTCAGCTTGATTTAAGTAAATCAACAGTTTTTAAATGCATGTTTATCCAGTTCTAGAGTAAATTGCAAAGAAAATATTACTCGTAAATAGTAGTATTTGATTAAGTTGTACTTAAGCCATTAGCTTAAGCCCAATCAAATGGACTGTAAGTATCTAGTAAAAACTTCAAGAAATGAACAGAGGTGCACATACAAACCTGCATACTTGTTGAAACTTTGATGATTTCATTTGCACCAAGACTCTTGGCAACAGATAACCTATGATCATCCACATCCACAATTACGATCCTTGGCGTACCAAAAGCACGCGCTGAAAGCAAACTGACAAGGCCTATCGGTCCTGCTCCCATGATCAGGACATTTGTTTCAGGACCAATATTAGCCCTACAACAAGCATGAACACCTACACTTAAGGGCTCACACATAGCCCCTTCCTCTAAGCTCATATTCTCAGGCAATTTGAAACATAAATCTGCAGGATGCACAACCTACACCAAGAATGTATTTCAGAAACTATGTCACCAGACCAGAAACAATAAACGAGACAGGCTTTGAAATAAAAACTAATTTTTTTTACATGCAACAGTTACTGCACATTGAATAATACATTAAAGTTCCATTATAAAACATAAATCTACAGGATGCACAACCTACACCAAGAATCCATCTTAAACACTATGTCATTAGACCAGCCACAAGAAAAGAGACAGGCATTGAAATAAACACTGAATTTTTACAGCAGTTCGTGCACATTGAATAATAGATTAAAACTAAGTTTCATTACCTGATTGGCCAGAGAACCATGGATGGGTGGAGTGGCGAAGAACTTCATCTCGGGGCAAAGATTGTACCGACCACCTTTGCAATGATCACATCTCCAGCAACTGATTCCGGGTTCCAGAGCGACACGGTCACCAGGAACTAGAAGCTTTACCTCACTGCCTACCTCCTCAATAATCCCAGCACATTCATGACCAATCACCATAGGTTCTTTCACCACAAAATCTGCCAGTTTCATTTCCTGAAGATGCAGCACCGTAAAGTACATGAGAAATGGGGCAAAAGAGAAATGAAAGAAACAGATATCAGGAAGGCAATTTCAATTCAAATATCTTTTGTTAATTAACCAGTAATCATAATTAGTTTTCCATGATATGTCACCTTGACATAATGAACATCACTGCCACATATTCCAACAGCTTTCATCCTGACTCTAACATCGTGAGGTCCTGCGATTTACACAGAAAATAATCAGAAACGAAAGCGCAGAGTTGGATACAGTAAAATATTTCATCTTACTGATGAGCCTGTTAAACTAGTGAACAATTGAAATTGGGAATCTAAAATCTTGATCAGAAACTTGAACAAAGGAAAACGAAGTGGCCATTGGAAAAGAACGAATCTTTATTAGGGGAAAAAGGAATAAAAGAATCAAATTTCAATGAGAGATCGATTGAAATAAAAAAATAAAAAAAATAAAGAGGAAGTTACCCAGACTGGGAAGCTTGAAAGGCTGAATCTTGAGGGTGTTGCGAGCAACAAGCCACGCAGCCATGTTATCTTCATCTCCCTGAGACATCCCTCCTTTCCCCATCTTCTCACAGACAAGACACAAGACCAGTTGTGGAATGTGTTCCTTCTCCCAAGGACTCTAGCACTAGATCATTTTCATATCATGCATAGTACATCATACAATAAAATGGAGATAGTTCTATTCATAGATAGCGTGCAATGAGGTTGTGAGTTATTGATCATATAATTTTATAATTTTGTATAATTTAATTCTTATAGTTTTATTTGTGTAATTTTTTTTTTGTATTATCTTTAATTTAATATAAAAAAAAAAGGTTCTATTCATTAAAAAAGTATATCATGGTCCTTTTTAATTTGTAATAAACAGTTTTTACCGAAAAAATCAGGTTTTGTTTACGTAAAAAATCATTTTTGATTTTTATGTGTGTTTGATCCATCTGAGTTACAAAAACGTTTTACCAACACCGTTTGTTAACAGCATAACGCGGTTCTTTCTCGACGAAATGCGGTTTATTCGTGGCCCTGCAAATTAACAGTTCTTTTTCAAATCAAATCGCGATATCCTTCCCCAAAATGGCGTCTCAAGCAAAACCAATAACGTTAAGTTGTCCCCCGTAATTGATACATAAAATATAATAGGTTCTATTAGTGCTTCAAATGGCTCAAAACAATATGTAAACATGTACCTTCAATAAATTATTCATTAGGTATCTCAAACAAAGAATTCATATAACAATTGATATTCAGTTGACTTTAATTGAATCCTACGATTCAAAGTAGGACATAGAGTTAGTGTGACTTAATAGTCTCCATCTAACATTTCATAACAATTTACCGCAAAAACATTTAATTGAACAGTGTAGATGTCTGGAAGTATACATACAAGCGATTTTGTTTCTAACTCATACAAGCGATTTTGTTTCTAACTTCCATCTTAAACAGGATTTCGTGTCTTGTAAATGATCTAAATATAAGTTTTTAAGAAAAACTTTTGTTAACGTTTTTGGTAAAGTCAACCGTGATTCTAGTATACAATAACGCTGTTATCGCGGTCTGCAAAGTTGTTTTAATCATTACAATAGTTTGCCAAAGACTAACAATATGGGTCATGTTCAAACAAAAATTGCAATTATGGTGATGCTTTTGCAGAAAAGCCGAAAGACTGTTCATACACACTAAAGTTGTTCTTCTGCAACATAACGTTGTTCATCATAATAACTTCATCAAAATTCATAACTCATTCCATATTCCTGCTATAAGTTACACCAATTTTTTCAGCCAAGCAATTGAATTAATAGGACTTCCCACATACAGAGATTGTTAAGTTATGGTCTCCATCAAGCACTTAAGCACAAATGATCCTCCAGTTTAACCACATAATGAATGAAGATACAAGGTCTTTCAAATAAACCAGTGAACCCCTTTCCTCATATGATCTTGAATGAATGAAGATACGGGGTCTTTAAAATAAAAGAAAGATGAATTGATAGGACATTAGAAATTTCTCCAAAGGCATACTAACTGGGTAGAATCTAAGGTTACTTCATTTTCAGAACAAGGAAACGTCATGATCCTGACATTATTCCTTAGGCGGTTTAGCGTTGTTCATGCATGTTAGCATGGTTCTTGAGCGACTAAAAGTTGTTCATGATAAAAACTTCTTCACTTTTACTACCACTATTTCAAAGAAACGGGTAAGGAAAATGTGATAAACAGGCTGGTGAAACAGATTTTTAAGGTGTGCATTGGAAGTTACGGAAACTGAAGTGGGAGTAGTGGGAAGTTGAGTTCCTGCCTGGAGAAGAAGGTACGAGTTCAGAAACGGCGTTCTAATTTTAACGTTAAACTTAAAAATGACGACGTTTTGTTTCATCGTGACAGCATAGATCCTAAAAGTGGTGGGGGGCCATTCAGCTGGCCATAACATGGGTCGCTGACTATCATTAGGGTCTGAACATGTATCACTGGAGTTGGTGGCCAATGAATTGGGTCCGCAAAACAGCCGCGGACTACTTCATTTATACCAAATATGACCCGTGACCACTAAATAGGGTCCTCAAAATAGTCTCGGACTACTTCGTAGGTACCAAATATGACCCGATGGCTAAAATTATGGGCCCAACAAATTGAGCTTCTATATGCGGTCCAAAAATAGGTCCGCTTAAATAACAAAGCAGGTCATCCGTGAGTCAGTGGCAACTTGCTAGAAAGTCAACAAAAGTCAAAATGTGTCGGCGGCTAATGTTTGGGGTCCTCAATAAGTCCACCAACCATCATGTCTATTTATGGGCTCTAAAAATCATCCAGAACATCATTTTAGGTGTCTCAATGTTCTCTAGCGAAGAATTTCTGGTACCTTAGTGTTCACTAGTGACCATCATGTCCAGTAAAATTCACACATTGTTCCTATCTTTTTAATTTATGCAAATCAAACCCTAACATTTTTTTTTCCTTCATACTCACCATCTTCTTCACCGTGACAACTCATTTCACACCTCCACTGCTCCTCTCACTTCTCCGATAATTCACCGCCATCGAGATCGAGTTCATAGTCGGAAAATGGACGAGCAACAGCCGGATTTGGGGCCTATTAGACTCAAGAGTTCTTTGGGAAGCAAAATCGGGATACGAATCGGACTGGAAGTCAATCAATTTGGCAAGAAAGACTATTTACACAACCTAGCCACCGTTTCGCAGGCCAACACTTACGGTGCAAACATCAACAAATCTAAGAAATACGTGTTTTTGTCTAACTAAAGGTTCCAATTTTTTTCCTAATTGGAACGATGCCGAGAAGGGGAGCAAGAACGACGTTCATAGTAGAAGCAGTAAGGACTCGTTCTGCCAGCCCACTCGTTCTGCGAGCAAGAGATCAAAAAAGATGTCTGAAACAAACCCACGGACCCGAAAGACCTTACAAAGATCATCTTCGATGTCGCCATTAAATTCATCAGAGAAGAAGAGATGAAGTTGAAGACAATTGAGAAGCTGGAGAAAGATGCGAGGACGGTGGTGGCGTTGGAGACTTCTAAAAAGCTGATGAACTTTCTAAAAATTATAGGGTTATGAGGTTAAATTGTAAAATTTATTAAAGATTAAGGATTAAATTGTATAAAAAAAAATCACTACCTCAACTACCTCAGAATAGACAGGTCTATTTTTTTTCCCCTTTGATATAACTTTAACAGTCGAGCAGATTCACTTTTGAAACAAAAGACAAACTTCACAATAAACAAATCTTCTCTAATTTGGAACTAATGAGTGAAATTTTCTTGATCAATCCTTCCGATAGAAGATTTCCTACACCATCCATCGGCCATCGCCCAACTGCAACACCAGCCATCGGCCATCGATTCAGCTCTAGGTTTGATGGCGTAAGTTCGATTCAGCCTAGCCAGCCATCGAGCAGCCATGTCGTAACTCTGATTCAGCTCCAAGTTCGATGAGTTCCCGTTAGCGGCTCCTCGATTTGGGGGGCTGCTCAAAGTAAGAAGAAAATAAAAAAGCATGGGTCTTGAGGTGCTGCCAATGATCCCGACCCAGCTCTCCTCAATGTTTGAAGATATCCAAACGTGAATTTGACGGTTCATGGGACTGCCCTTCTTTATCCAAACAAAGAATCACGGTACTCGACCCAGCCCTCCCCGTACTGGTCGTTCTATCAAAATAGAGGGTAAGAGTAGGCTTGGGACAGTGACAAAGCGTGGTAGGAGCATATATTGGGACTAAGAGCATCTCCAACAGCTTCTCTAAAAATTTCTCTAAAATGGAGAGATAAAGGCCATATTTTTCAAAAACATATTGCTCTAACTCCAACAGCTTCTCCATTTTGAAGAATCATGCATTTATTACAATAACAAAATATTATATATCTTTGATTAATAATTAATAAAATATTTGGAGAGTGGAGAGAGGAGAAAGGAGAAAGATATTTAAACCAATGAGAAGTAGTTTAAGGAGAAGAGAGAGGAGAGAGGTTTATAAAAAGTGGATTTGGAGAGTGCTCCAAATTTGGAGAAGACTCCTCATTTTTTTCCCCTTTCTCCATTTTGGAGAATGAGATGGGGAAGTTATTGAACAAAAAAATACTTAAAACTCTCCAAAAATGAACATATCAATAAAATGGAAAATCTCTTGGAGATGTTCTAACAAAGCGTGGCTTTGGGGCTTGGGAGATATTACTGGCGTGAAGGTCATGACTTGGGAGAAAAAGATGCCTGTGCAGCTTTTGCCTTGGGAATAGAAGTTCAATTCATATGTGTTGTTGGCATATTAACTGCTTGCGTGCCGGTGTAGTTCATGGAGTTAACTAATGTTTCCACAAATTCAAATTCGGTGAAATAGGGAATAGGATTTTAGATTTTTAGTTCTAAATTGGTGTGATTCAAATCCAAATTTAGTGATGACATTAAGAGTGGGGTTTAAATTTTTTTTTAGGGGAATGAATTCATTCAATTTCAAGTGGCTAATGTCAAAAACAACCTAAACAGGGACAAAAACTTGAATGATAAAGAATCTCTAAGCGAAAGCAAACATAAACAAGCCTGTAACTATGTAGCTTAAAGCTATAAGGAAAAGTGAATAAGAGCAACAACCAAAAGTACTCGAAAGTAGCATAATAAAAGATAGACATAGCTTCAGAAAATAGGAGCAGAAGTACAGCTAGAGAAGAATGAAAGACTTCATGCGACACCAAAATCCACAACAACTTTCAAAATGCCATCTAGCTTGAAACAGAAATCTACCCACAACATACTCAATTGCGAAGAAGGCTACCGACCACCTCCACAAATACCACAACAAGCGCGCACTTAAGAGCCTGGACCCTGCAAAGAAACCTGGAAAGGATCTGTAAACCATAGATGTCATCTACATAGAAACCATCGAGAATCATCTTCACATCTGACCCATTAACCAAAGAACCTAAGTCAATTGCGAAGACCGAATAACTAGGGGAGACTCAGAACCCCAGCCACTCGGACCCCGACACCTCACAGCTTTAGGTAGGGAGAGCTGTCGTTCATCACTACCGTTGCAAAAGCCCATTTTTTTCCCAAAAGAACCTAATCCCACCCAATTCCAATTCATTTCTACACCAACAGCACATTGACATTGGCAATTGTCCACACCATCCGAAGATACCAACCAAATGAATCTTACTAACAAAAAAACACAAAGCAAAACAAGCACCTCTACACCAAATATCCCATCCGCCAAAAACAGAGGCACCATCATTCTGTAAAACTACCCACCATGGCCAAGCCCCATCCCAAGAAACCCATCCACCATAGATACCCCCAGTTTTGTTCTGAGACAAATTGTACGCCCAACAACCCACGATGAAGCATCCCCCTCGAATATGCCTCTGGCACCTGCCTCTTGTATGGGACGGGGATAACATCTCTGACCCGCCCACCGAGTAGCTAGCGCCAGGAACAACGGCATACCAGCTGAAGCTCCACCCGACGAAGACAGAGCCGACAAGGTGTCGAAAGGCTCCACCAAGGTGAGGCATGGGCGAGATAGGACGCCACTGGCCACCCAACCCTCCAAGAGCACAACGGTAGCGCCCTGCGTTGACAAGAACTCCCAAACTGAAACGCACCTTCAACTCGCAAAAAGAACCGATACTTCCACGACACTAGGTGGACCAGTGGCATGATGCTTGGAGAAAACCCAGACCATCGGCGGCTAGGAGATAGACGTAGCATCGGCGGTGGATGTGCAGGGCTGGCAACACTCAAGCGAGTCAGAAACCCTAACCATCACAATTTTCAACTTGTCCCTATTTTGAGACCGATGTTTAAATTTTAATTCTAAATTGGGTGATTCATATTAGAGAATTTTTTACTCAAAATTGTCTTATGTGTAAGGTGGAATGCTTCTTTTTACTTTAATAAAATTTTCTAATTTTTGTTAGAAAAACAAAAAGGGAGAAATTAGAAGTTAAAGGAAAAACATCTAAAATGAAAAGTTCGAAATATAGAGGAATTTGATCTTTAGACATATCCAATAAGGACAATCATGATCATATTGATTGTATAAATCTTTAAATTTCTAGACCTTGCTTGGTCCCTCCAATTCGATTAGGCCATACTTCATTTCATGATTGAGTTGGACATGCAAGGAATGTCCCTCTCTATGAAAGATGCATGTCAAGGTCTCCAAGCCGCTCAACCACAAGTTCAAAATTAACGTACATAATCTCTAGGCATTTGATAGTAATTGATAGTATAGTGCAGGGGAGGCGATATGGATCAAACTCTTTGTCTTAAATGATCTATGAAAGGTTGCCAAATAATTTGGTAGCTTCTTAATTACAAGCAAGCACTCTACATCAATATTTTCGTACTCCCGGTTCTTCTTTCGTTTGCTATATTTGGATATTTAGAAATAAATATTCCCCCATCTTCAAATAAATAATGTATTTTTTGGCCAAATCACATATTATTCTCTTAAATTATGTTGACTTACTCATTTTTGTCCTTGAACTATAATCCGTTCTAACTTAGTCCTTGAATTATGCAATGTTCGACACTTTAATCCTTCGACTCATTAACTCGCCCGCATAAGATTAACGGTGTCAAATTGTTAACACACTAGTGCCTTATTTGTATATTTTTAAAGAATTTAGGACATGATATAACAAAAAAATATCATAAGGGGTTATTATGAAAACACAGATGAAAATGGAGAGCTAAAGCCAAGGTTAGGGCCAACCCTAACCTCAGCCTCAACAGCGCCTCCGTCGGCCGCACCTCCATCGTCTACGACTACTCCAGTTTCACCTGGCTTCAGACCTTCCACCGTTGTGTCTGCCTCGCCTCTGCTCTCCGCTCCCTCAACCTCCACGAGCACGATGTCTTCTCCGTCCTTACCCTTATTTTCCCATGCCATGTACGAAATGCACTTCGTCGTCCAGATGGGTGGCACTATCCTCAACACCATCAATACTTGCTTAGACGCACACGCTATCAGGACCATCCTCCGCCACTCCCACACTAAATCTTCTTTGTCGACTATAAATTCGTCCAATTCTCCAATGATGCTACGTCTCTCCTCGAGGTAGAGTCGTTCACTTCTTCGCTCGTGATTGGCATCGACGATATTGTTTCTCCTGGAGCCCTTCTCGGCGACCTCGAGTACGAACAACTCATTCAAATGGGAGATGCAGCAGATCTGAAAGTTTTAGTTTGGTCCTTTTAACAAGTTTTGAATATCTAAGTTCTCGTTTTGAAATTTTGAGGACTAAACAATTATTTTTCCATAAGGCCAACAAATGCTGATATTTTCGAAGAGGTAAAGTGTTTAACGACGCATAGTTCAGAGACTGAGGTTAGAACAAATTATAATTGAAGGACTAAAGTGCTTGAGCCAACATAGTTCAGGGGATTAATAGATAATTTGACATTTTTTTGCTTTCAAATTAAAAAAATGAAGGATAGAAAAAACAATGGTAAAAAATAGCCCAATTTTTAGCACCCATCCCCCTCCAAAAAAATTGGTAAAAAATTGGAGTAATAGATGATGGAATGTTAGAGGTATTTGAGTAAAACAATTCAACTAAAGTTTCTAAAAAGGGAAATACAACAATTTTTTAGAGGTATCCTGAAGAGAAATACACACTATTTATTTAAGAACGTAGGAAATATATATATATATATATATATATATATATATATATATCTGATTAATTCGTCAGCCGCCACCATTTGTCATTTTCGGCGTTCTCTCCATTCAATTACACCGGATTTTTGTCCCGCAGCCCGCCAACTCATCCTCCTACACCGTAGTCATTTCCATTGCAACAACATGTTGTCCTCTCCACCACCGTTGGTTCTTCTGCACCGTCACGATGAGGTTCGTTAAGTTCCTGCAATTTCTATGCTATTTTCAATTGATTCGCTGCCGCTATGGAGTGTTTCCAGCCTCGCACATCGCCATGAGTCCTTGGCAACGGGGACGATAAGATATAGAGTCGGCCTGACTTTCCTTATTTTTCTTACGACTCCTAGATAAATTTAGTAGATTTATAACTGTTGAATTACGGGGTTTTGCTTCATTCCCACGTCTTTTAATATTTTATTATTTTAGTAGAAATTCAGGAATTGCTTCTATTGTCGTACAAGCTTGTCTTAGGTACTTCTTGCTAGCGCATGGCTATGAGGTGTCGATACCGTTTTGCTTATATGAAGCATGTCAGGCGTATCAGATGTCTGACCTAGATGTTCTATCCGTCATGATTCTATTAGAGCTCTTAAGCCTTCTTAGACAGGGCAAGAACTACTGAAGGTTATGTCTTGATTTTACAAGCTCTCTTAGTTTGATATTTTTAGCTTTGTGTCTATATTCTACAATGTCCATGATTTATTTTATAATACTCACCACGTTTAAGCGGTGTTTTTTCGTGAAAATGTTTCTTTGGATGAAACCCGATGAATTAATGATGTAATTTTTTTTTTGGTAATTCCATTTGTGCTCTGACTAAAATATAGCTAATTAATTTTTTTCTTTTTGAAGTGATTAAAGATCATATAAATAAAAGATTTTAGGAGTACAATATTGTATAAACTTGATGGAAAGATATTGCAATGATGAGGATAATTAAGTAAATTCAATTTTTTAAAAGGTAACAATTAATTTAGTAATAATTAAAAATAATTACACCAAATACCCGAAATACAGAATTGGGACAAGAACTCATTAAACCATCGCACCCACACTAGACCTGGAAGCAACAAACCGAGTCCACCATAATTCTACTCCACAACAATCTCCATCCTCGTCAAACTCATTAATCATTGAGATTCTATTGTAGCCTCCTTAATTCTGATTTTAATTTCACGTTGGTCTTCAATTTGATATAAGATAGTTTAGTTTTCGAAGCTTCAACATCCTTTTGCACACCCGATAATCCGGATGCAAATTTTGTATTTTTGAAGTGCGCCAAATTGTACTTGTCTTCCAAATATCCAGATCCAGAATGATTCAAATCTCCATAAAAATTTGATATTGGAGTAGAAAAGGCCACTCTGGAAATAACTCTATCACCACTTGAAAAGTAATTAATAGGATTAAGCTTGAGAAAATGCATGTCATAAATAAACTTTTTAAAGCCCTCATTCACAATTTCCAACTCCTTGGGACCCACCAGGTGCCCACCACAGCCATTTCCCAGATTCAACTCATCACATCAGAGAGCATAGGATTACCAAAGGTCACGGACAAAACCACCATCCGACTGGCCAGTCACTTGCGAAGGCAGCGTCTCCTCAACCGCCGTACCCAAACCGTCGGCCGAGTCCACCAACACTTCACTCAGCTGCGCTGCTTCCAAATAGCCCTCACCCGATGTACTATCACCGACACGCTAGAACTCATCACTAATGGTGCCGACACCACCGGCCTCAGCGACTCCACCCCCTAACCCACAACCCTCCACGAGGAAGAAAGCGTCCCAGCCACCTGCAACCCAGCCTCTATGATGTGATCCTAACGAGTATACTTGAGAGCATTGAAGAACAACATAGGAGAAGTTTGAGGAGTAAGACATCAATAAGATCTCAACTTCAAACGGTTGTAACTTTCTCATATCAAATCCAAATGGGTCACTGCAAAAGGTTAAATTATAGTTCTGGAGAAGAGGAATCTAATACCACAGGTCACACCTAATTTTGAGGTCTGTAGCTCTCTGTGAAGCTATTATAAGATCAGTGCATCAAACTCCTTCACAATATTTAGCCATTTTTTGAGTTTTTTAGAGATCGTCAATCAAAGTACTCCAAATATAGGCAAATGAGTATGGATTGGAAAGGTCTTGGAAAGAGGAAGCGAATGGGATGAGTTTCATCCAATTTAGAGCTAAAGTGAAGCTTGGAGACTCATTTGAAGATTATAAAAGTGTCACTATTAGCAGTGGTCTTCTCGAGAAGAATGAAGTCAAAACTCATTAAGGAGAAGCTATGATATGTTTGAACGGATCTTTCTCCTTTGTGCTACCATCCTACCACCCTTTCAAGACATTTCAAATGTAATATTCATATTAGAACTATTATGGAATGTATTAGTTAGTTAAGTAGTTTAATTAGCTTAACTAGCTAGGGTTAGTAGTTAATGTGGGCTGAATTGTTTTAGTTAGCTACTAAGCTCTAGGGTAACTTAGTCTTTTCATATTTTAGGTTAGAAACCGGATTTGTGAGTCTCCTTAGTCTATATAAGGAGCCTCCAAACAACTTTGTAACTTAGAACTCATTTTTCAAAATAGAAAGCTAAGCTTCTTTTTCCCTCAGCTTGTGTTCTCCTTCTACCTCCACTATCCAGCCACTAGGTTCAATTTCTTTGAGCCTAGGATATAAATTTGTGTTGCCTCAACATCTGATTGAGGAGGTGCAGATACATCCCATCAATCCTGGCTTCAAATCCATCCCAAGGTGGTGTTCATCTCAGTTTGGAAGCCATTTCTACCTCCATCCATTCTTCTTCCTAGATCCGATTTGTACAACCTTCCTAACATCATACGAAGGTTCATATCAGTATATGTATGTCTTAGACATATATGGGACTGAATAACATGTTAAACATGTTAATGGTGGATCTAAAATTAACAAATGGTTAATTCTGGATCCAGCATTAACATGTTTTAGATGTGATTCAGTCTCAATCATGTGTAAGACGTACATATTCATCCCATATCAATTTTGGATTTTTATGCAAATTCATAGCATGATGTCTCTTCTCTTATGATGCTTTCATCATAACAAGAACACATCAAGGAAGAAGGGAGAAGATCTTAATCATGATCATAAGATTAGAATGTACACCTTACTCCTAGAATTACAGCAAAGGGATATTTATCCTTGCTCCAGAATGTAAGTTCCACTTGAACTCTTAATGAACACCAAGAACACCTTGAATGCCTTCAAGGTTGTGGCCAGTTCTTATGGATGATGAGAGGGCCAATTTTGTTTGATGACAAGGGGCTCGATATGTTGAAGAAAAACACTTGAATCCACCCAAAATGCTCCTGAGAATGCCTTGAAAATTTGGCCTTGAATGTGAGAGGAAGAAGATGAAGAAGTGTTTTGTAGTACTTCGAAAGTATCCACAGGTGTTAGTGTTTGGCTAGCCTCTCCTCTCTATTTATAGAGAGGACTTACTCAGTAGCTTCTCCTAGAATTTGCTTAGTAGCTTCTCCAAGAACTTGCTCAGTAACTTCTCCTATAAGCTGCTCAGTAACTTCTCCCAGAAAGTCTTTCTAATGCCTATGTTTGACATGTTCTAATTTTCGTTCTGTTATAGAAGATTGAACTAAGAATATGAGATGATCAACAAATAACTTTATTAATCATCTAATATATCTTACAAACATCTGGGACACCCAAAGAGATGTGAAGTTCATCCAACATGTACAATCATCTAAGATCAATTGCTCAAATCACATTAAGCAAACTCAAGTGGTGGTAATATCATGAGGAAGTGAACAACCACCTAAGGTCATTAGAAATGTACTTAGAAACCATAACTTCAATCTCTTTAATTGCATCTCATGCTTATGTCCTTGGTCTCT
>JBBYHH010014933.1:0-16868 GCA_038382905.1 Daphne laureola
TTGAATCGAGGTTAAATATGATCCCGGGATATGAGATTTCATTAATCACAGTGTAATTTACTGATAATTACAAAGTTGCCGATAATTAAAATGAATTATCCGGGAAAATACATATCCAAAATAAATACGTCCAGAGTGACCGTAACACTTCTCTTTCTTTTGTGTTACTCAATTTATTTGTTTGACAGTTTCACTCCCATCAAAACCTGCTAGTTGTTCATTGATTTAGGGTTTGCATGAACTGCATAAAATCAACAAGAATACATAAGATAATCAAACTTGACCACTTCATAGCAAAAGAATACATAAATAGTTTAGTTTTATTAATAGGAAGCATATTTCACCACAAAAAAAGAGTTTTATTAATAGGCGACATACTTCATAGTTTTAATCATGTACAGTATACTTGCCAAAATACTCAATGTATACATTACAATGAGGTCAAAATGACAATAGAGCAGATAACCTTTCAGTTGTGGAATGTTCATTAAAGGATTGTCATCAAGCAAAAGAAGCACCAAGAATTGGAATGGAATTTGATACACATGAAAGTGCGTACGCATTCTACAAAGAATATGCTCATTAACTTGGTTTCAGTGTTCATAAACAGAATGTGAAGAACTTAAAAGATGGGCTAGTGAAGAAAAGGGTCTTTTGTTGTTCAAAAGAAGGGGAACGACGCGAGGATAAAAGACGGGAACACATGAAGTTTAATCATCCAATTACAAGAGTAGGTTGTTTAGGAAAAATGACATGTCAGCTTCAAAACAATGGCCTATTTAAAGTAGTTGATTTTCATTCTGCACATTATCATCCCCTTGTAGCCACACTAGTGAAACATATGCTAAGGTCTAACAGAAAGATCACTCCTGCTCAAAAAGCCTTGGCGGCTATGGGAGAGAAATCAGGAATCTCAATTAAATATACTATTGATTTATTGAGCATGCAACATGGTGGTCGAGAGGGGCTTGCATTTCTTGAAGCTGATTATAAAAATTATATACATTGCAAAAGAAAGACTGCAATGAATAAGGGAGATGGTCATGCTCTGATGGAATATTTTAACAAGATGCAGTTGAAAGATTGATAAGTTGATATTTATTATATTTATTCTTCCTATATTTTAACTATTTTAATGATTTTTGAGTTTTAAAGATCTATTTTGAGCATATTTAATATCTTAGAGCTTATTTGGAGATAATTGATTAAAAAGTGATTTAATTGTTAATTTTACAGATATTTATGATTGTGTTTATTTTCGGATTTGTTTCCAGATTAGAGATGTCTTGGTATAAAAATTCATATCTTGAGCTACAGTGATCAGAATTGAATGATTCAAGATGCATTGGAAAGCTAAGATCCAGAGCTACAAGTCTTATGAAGATCAAGAAATCCAGTTCACAAGTTATGGTGGTCAAAGTCAGCTTCAAAGTAGCGACCTGCTGCTGTTGCAAGGGTGAAAGCAGTTTGAACTAAACGTGGTGGACTTAATTGACAAAGTAAAGAAATTGAAACTCCTCAGCTGTGATTCTGCTACATCCAAAGCCTTTCAATTTCTTTATTTTGTGAGCCAGGAGATTTAGATCTAAGCTCGAGAAAGGAAGAAGAGAGAGAGAAGATAGAGAAGTTTTACTTGAGTTTCTTCAGGCTGCTTAGACCGTTGGTGAAGATGACCGTTAAATACCAGGTTTGGTTCCTTGAAACGACATCGTCTTGCCAATCGCAAAAACGGTGAGCTTTGCTTAAGTGAACACGTGCCGGTCACGTGGTGGTGTTATTTAACCCAAATTAACGAACATACCAGCCCTCTCCTACCTTCAGCTGCTACCACCTGAGATCCCTCCTTAGCAGTTGTAACAATGACAAAACATCAAAATCGGAGTAAGAGAGTAAGGAAGTTTCCGATCAGAGATGAATAGTTGATGAGACTCTGGCGTGAATGATTTGGGAAAGAGAGTAATTAAAACTGTGTTGAGCAACTTATTCCGTAGAGGAAGAAGAGGTTGTAGATTTCCAATGTGCCAGGCAGGCTGCATAGGCATATTCACCGGATCGCTCCACGTTCCAGTGGATCGCTTCACCATGGAGTGGGTCAGTTTTGTGATCCATCTATGTTGGAGCAGGTCGTGGATATCCAGTGGAGCTCCACCAATAAAAATATTATTTATAACATAGTCCTTGAACTTTCAGAAAAATTACATAATGGTCCTCAAATTTTTTAAAAAATTACAAATTGGTCCTCAAACTTTTAAAATTTTTGCATTTTGGCCCAAAATTATTTACATTTTTAGTCCCTGAACTTTACTAAAAAAATAAAAAATGCCCAAAACTTTAAAAAGTTACATTTTAGTCACTGTTAATGTAGCAGATCGGAACTATGTAGATCGATCCACAATAGAGTGGAGCGGGTCATGGAACGATCCATCATAATACGGATCAATGCGGATCGATCCATGAAGCGGGTCGACCCGTTCCAATGCCCATCCCGCTGCTAGCTATGAAACATGATGCATTTACTGCATCTTTATTTTTCTTTTCTAATTGACATATATTTTTATTTATTAATTCTAATAATAAATTGGAAGTTAGTCCACCATTTTCCCATTTTGATCGACTAAGCACTCAATCTTTGTTCCTAAAAGTAATGACTATTAAATATGTATGCATGTATTATGTATATATTTATGCATTTATATTTAATTATATAAAACCGGTACACTATTTTCGATATATTCAAGATATCTCCGATATATTGGTATTGTCTCGTTCCGTTACAAAAACGAAACATTACCCGGTATAATATTATACACCATGAAAAAATTCATTGAAGTTAACAGGAATACGTTAAAAAATGACTATAAATAAAGAAAAACTTTTAAAACGGAATTCCCGCATTAAAAATTGTGTGTGTAACTTCAAAATCTTCAAAATTCATAACTAATATGTGTGTGTTTCTGTATATTTGAAGTTTCACCATCATCCCCGCACTAAAGTTCATCTAAAAAATCTGCATAAAAACGCATCTATTTAGTCAAACATAATATATTCGAAATCTAACATAATATATATGCTGTTAAATTACAGGCTTACATGAGTTCTCAGCATAAAGATCATATGGTGGGTCTTTATGATTGAAGTGCTCCTTGGCCATTGCCTCTTTTGATCTCTCACTCCTCATTTCTGCCTTCTCCTTAATGTGATGCTGTTCTGTGGAAAATCCAATAGCATCTATCTAGTATAAATGACAGACCGCATCTCAGTTAGGAAACTGATATCAATCTCTGTAATTTATGCATGATTTCCGTGGCTAATAAAGGTGGGCTATTGAATGCAGTTAGAGAATGCAATTATGACCCCAATTGGTCGGCTCTTTAATACAAAAAAAAAAAAGAGAGAAAAAAAACCCAGCTGATATCATCTAATAAGATATATAATAGATTTATCAAATCATACATTTAAATTTTCAATTCCCATTTATCTGTTCAATACTGATTTTGACCTAATTAAATCCTCAGCAATTTCAAACAATCCATTTGTAAAGATGAAAAGAAATCAACAAAGAAGCAGAGGTAGAATTAGGAAACCATAATAATGGAGTCACATACCTCTTCTGGGCTTAGTGACAACTTTAACAGCACAAGATGAGCGACGAGAACCGTAACACGAAATGACAACGCGATCTTCTCCAAGCGACGAAAACACGACTATGATCTCCGATCGACAATGAGAAAGCAACTCTCCGATCGATGAAAACGCAAGCAACAAACAAGGACACAAATCATGATGTGGCCATAATTTGAAGCTTTGGGCACAATTGCTCTTCCGTTAGGAGTTATGTCTATTTATGTTAGTAGCCGTTGTTTATTAATGAAACAATGCAGATCAGTTGTGATTGGGGGAGCGGTCACCTAACTAACTGGACACGCGTCCTCGCCTGGTTGGAACCTGTCACCTGTAGCTGGATTCACCCCTGACGCACCTAGGTGGTTGCCTCTGGATTGCGGTGGCAGAGTACCTTATCAGTACTGTAAATTCTGTTAGTAATGTTATGTTAAATTCCATGAATGAAATCTACAGCTAGCTTCGTTACGAGCTAAGCTTCTTTCTCTCTGCGCAATTCTCCTTTCTTCTTCTTCTTCTTCTCTGTGTAGTTCCTCCTCTGTTTCTAGTTTCTGTTTCTCGTGCATTGCAAGTTAGCCTACATCAATTTGGTATCAGAGCGACGATCTTCGACTTTGGTAGATGGTCCGACCTCAGAAACCCAACATGGATGAGATCCTAGAAACCCTACGAGACTTGAGCGCTAAATTCGATCGGCTGACACAGCAGCAAGAGCATACGAACCAATGATTGGATGATCAAAAGATGTGAAGTTGGATGCACAAGCCGACTTGGTGGTGCAATTACAACTCAACGCCAGGGCACAAGGTATTCCACAGATTTTGAACCAGGACCGTGGAGGCAGGCGAGAGGCAAATGGTCAAGGGGATTATCATCTGACTGCAAGGACCTCTAAGATGGAGTTTCCACGTTTTGATGGAACTGAGATTAGAGACTGGGAATTTCGGGTGCAACAGTGCTTTGAAGGGGACAGAACCCCAAAGGCCTATAAGATCCATCTTGCCTCAATCCACATGGATGGAGTAGCTCTTCTCTGGCATCAATCCTTCATGAAAGATACAAACCCAGGGACCATATGGGCTTAGTACATGCAGGCAGTAAGAGATAGGCTTGTAGAAGGGGTAGTGGTGGATCCCCAGCTGAGCTTATTAATTTGAAGCAAACAGGTACAGTGAGAGAGTATCAAAACCAGTTTGAGGCACTATACCCCAGATCTGGAATTAGTGAGGCACAAGCTTTGGTCTTCTTCCTAAATGGGTTGAAGTAGGAGATAAACAGTGTTGTCGGGGGAAAGGACCCTTCTACTTTGTGAGAGGTGTATAACTGGGCTAAACATGCTGAGGCCACGTTGGCCGCATGGTATAGGGTCATGAAATGAGGGGCATCATCTTCCAATGCACCAGCTTACTCTAAAACTGGGATAAGAGTAAGTAAAGCCTTCACTCCTGGGGCTAAGGTAGTAGTGAGGGAAAATTACAACCACCAACCACACCCTAAGTCTGTCTTAGGCATTATCCCTGACAATGTTAAGAATAGGGGTCTAGTGAGGAGGTTATCCCCCAAGGAAATGGATGAGAGGAGAGCAAAGGGACTATGCTTTGGCTGTAATGAGAAATATTTCCAAGGCCACCGTTGTAGCAGGGCCCAAGTCTTTGGTATTTGGGAAGAAGGTTGTGAGGATGTGGAGGGGGCACAAGTGGAGATAATAGAAGAAGAAGAGGAAACAAGTAGTGCAGAGGTGGCCTCAATTTCTGTCAATTCAGTGTTTGGCAGAAGGGACACTAAAGAGAGCCAAACTATGAGAGTTAGTGGAAGAATCAATAAGCAACCAGTGGTCATGTTGATTGATTCTGGGGCCACACATAGCTTCATCACTCCTCTAGCAGCGAAGAGGGTGGGTTGCATGATGAAGGAGTCTAACCCTATGACTGTAAGAGTGGCAGATGGCTCATTGATGAAATACAGTGCTTGGTGCCCAGACGTTAGCTGGCAGGCAGGTGGTAAAGAATTTATGAGTGATTTCAAGGTCTTGAATGTCAAGAATTGTGACATAATCTTAGGTATGCAATGGTTCAAGAGCCAGAAGAGAATTTTCTTCGATATAGAAAAGTGGCACGTGAAATTTAATTGGCAAGGGGAAACTGTTGTGATAAGGGGAATTGAACCATTCTGCAAGATGATGGATGCTGCAAGATCAGGAAGATGCTATAGAAAGGACAACCAGCTGTACTGTGTGAGATTATCTGGACCCCTGAGCCTCAAGTGGAGTTATATTCTCTTAACATGCAGGGAGGCACTGCTGCAGAGGGGGATAAGGAGAAGGGAATGGGTCTGCTACTGCAGAGTTTTGAAGAAGTGTTCCTAGAACCTAAGGGTTTGCCTCCTTTTAGAACACATGACCACAATATAACTTTCAAGGAGGGTTCAGACCCTGTGAAGGTCAGACCTTATGCCTACCCTACTATGCAAAAGGGGGAAATTGAAAAAATGATCAAAGAAATGTTAGCATCAGGGGTAATCAGGCCTAGCAGGAGTGAGTTTTCCTCACCAGTGGTGATGGTGAAAAAAAAGGACAACTCTTGGAGGATGTGTGTGGACTATAGACTTCTTAACAAGTGTACAATTAAGGATAAATACCCCATCCCAGTTATTGAAGAGCTTTTAGCAGAACTGCATGATGCACAATTTTTTACCAAACTAGACTTAAGGTCTGGGTACCATCAAATCAGGATGAGGCCTGTTGACATTCCAAAAATGGCCTTCAGGACCCATGATGGACATTATGAGTTCAATGTCATGACCTTTGGGCTCACTAATGCTCCCTCAACCTTCCAAAGCATGATGAATGAACTTTTTAGAGAGTATCTGAGAAAGTTTATCTTGGTATTCTTCGATGACATATTAATCTATAGTAAGGGATTAGAGGAACATTTACAACATGTTGAGCTAGTTTTGAGCACCTTACAAGAAAATGTGCTTTATGTAAAGAGGAGCAAGTGCATATTTGGGAGTGATCAAGTGGAATATCTGGGATATATCATGGGCAGTAGAGGAGTATTAGAAGACCCACAGAAGGTTCAAGCAATGGTGGAGTGGCCCAGACCAGTGAATGTTAAGCAGCTGAGGGGGTTCTTAGGGCTGACAGGGTATTACAAGCGTTTTGTGAAGGGGTATGAGGCTATCAGTCAACCTCTAACTTGCTTGCTAAAGAAAGGTGAATTCTCTTGGGGGGAGAAACAGGAAAATGTCTTCCTAGAGCTGAAACAATCCTTGACTTCAGCTCCTGTCCTAGCCTTACCAGATTGCAGCAAACCATTTACCCTTGAGACAGAGGCTTCAAGTTTGGGGCTGGGGGCCGTATTGAGCTAACAAGGGCACCCAATAGCCTATATCAGTAGAGTATTAACCCCTAGAGAACAGAAGATGTCTGTGTATGAAAGGGAACTCCTCGTTATAGTATATGTTGTACAAAAATGAAGGTTATACGTAGTTGGGGCTCAGTTTGTGATAAAAACTGATCACTATAGTTTGAAGTATCTCCTAGAGCAAAGGATTGCCACCCATGCTCAGGAGAAATGGCTCACTAAGTTCATGGGATATGACTATACCATAGAGTATAAATAGGGAAAACATAATCCTGCTGCAGATGCACTGTCTAGAAGGATTGAGACCACTGATTTGGACGAGGTAGTGCTCATGGCTTTATCCAACATCAGCACTGATTTGTTGCAGAAGATTAAGGGAAGTTGGGAGAAGGATGGTGAGCTACAGAAGGTGATTCAAGACCTACAGAAGGACCCTCAGTTACACAGTCAGTACGAATGGACAAATGGTGAATTGAGAAGGAAGGGCAGGTTGGTTGTGGGGTCAGACTTAGACTTATGAACTCTAATCATCTCCTTGATGCATGATGGACCCCTTGGTGATCACTCTGGAATGGCAGCAACAGAGAAGAGAGTGAGACATCATTTTCATTGGAAGGGGTCGAGAAGAGATGTTAGAGTATATGTTCAGCTGTGTGTGGTGTGCCAACAAAATAAACCAGAAATGTCTCCATGCCTGGGTTGTTGCAACCACTACCTATACCTAAGACTATATGGACTTCTATAAGCATGGATTTTGTGGAGGGGTTGCCTACCTCCCAAGGGAAGTCAGTTATCTTGGTGATTGTCGACATGCTTAGTAAGTATAGCCATTTCATCTCTCTCTCTCTCTCTCACCCATATACTGCTTCCACAGTTGCTCAGGCCTTCCTTGACACTGTATACATGCTTCATGGGTTACTTGTGAACATAATGAGTGATAGGGACCCTACATTTACTAGCCTTTTCTGGAAGGAATTAATGACCAAGATGAAGGTGAACCTCCACTTCTCTACTGCCTACCATCCTGAGACTGATGGACAAACCGAGGTAGTAAACAAGTGTTTGGAGACTTACCTCAGGTGTGTCACTGGAAATAGGCCTAAAGAGTGGGTCTCTTATTTGCCTCTGGCTGAGTTCTGGTACAACACAAACTTCCACACTGCCATAGGTACCATCCCCTATGAGGTTCTCTATGGCCAGCCCCCACCTACACACACCCCTTATCTGGCAGGGGACTCTAAAGTGGATATGGTGGATAGGAGTTTGACTTCCAGACAAGAGGTAATTACCATGATACATGAACAATTAAGGAGAGCTCAACACAGGATGAAACAATTAGCTGATAACGGGAGGAGTGAGAGGGACTTTGTGGAAGGGGAATGGGTTTGGCTCAAGCTCAAACCCTATAGGCAGACCTCAGTGGTGCAGAGATCAGTGCAGAAGATGGCTGCCAAGTATTATGGCCCTTACCAGATTTTGGAGAAGATAGGCGCTGTAGCATACAAGCTGAATCTTCCTCCTAAGAGCAGAATTCACCCAGTCTTCCATGTGTCTCTTCTCAAGTCATACAGGGAACCATTCCTATGACCAACTCTATACTCCTTGACTTGGGTCCTATCAGTGCTGCCATGGAACCTGAGGGCATCTTGGACAGGAAAATTGTTAGGAAGGGCAACCAAACTTGCACACAGGTGCTGGTGAAATGGAAGGGAAGACAGTTGGAGGATGCCACCTGGGAAGATTACCAAACTCTGCTAAGGCGCTTCCCAAATTTCAATCCTTGAGGACAAGGATTCTAGAAGGGGGAGGTATTGATGTGGCCAGAATTTGAAGCTTTGGGCATAATTGCTCTTTCGTTAGGAGTTATGTCTATTTATGTTAGTAGTCGTTGTTTATTAATGAAACGGTGCGGATCAGTTGTGATTGGGGGAGCGGTCACCTAACTAACTGGACACGCGTCCTTGCCTGGTTGGAACCCGTCACCTGCAGCTGGATTCGCCCCTGACGTACCTGGGTGGTTGCCTCGGGATTGCAGTGGCAGAGTACCTTATTAGTACTATAAATTCTGTTAGTAATGTTATGTTAAATTACATGAATGAAATCTACAGCTAGCTTCGTTACGAGCTAAGCTTCTTCTTCTCTGCGCAATTCTCCTTTCTTCTTCTCTGTGTAGTTCCTCCTCTGTTTCTAGTCTGTTTCTCGTGCATTGCAAGTTAGCCCACATCAAATCATCTTCTGCTTGATGCTTTCTGCTGAGAAATGAGAACGAGACTGAGAGGCTAGAGTCTGATCGAAAGAAACCTAATTTTAGTCTCAATTTTTCTAAACTATAGAGGATGTTTTTGTCAAAACGACTCAAAATCCGGATTGTAAAGACACATAATTTTGAAAATACCACCCCTCCCCCTTGTATTGCTGCTTATTCCAATTTGTGCAATAGGAATAATTGAAGGACTGTAAAAATAATTAAAATTACTTTTCATCTTCAACCAAACAAGAGATTTTATAGAGTTTAGGGATTGATAGAATCCGCGTTCTCATAATACTTGAACCAAACACCTTAATTCAAAATTCTCAGTCTCCCGTACGCGGGCACTATAGAGTATTGACTAAAGTGTGGGACAAGGTACATGACCAGAAATGAAGCATAGCTGCAACGGCATTGAAGCCGAGTAAGAGTGTAAGACATACAAATATACAGAGCAAACTAAAGTGATCATAGGGCTGAGAGAAATAACAGATGGTGATTGAGACGCAAGATATACGAAATTATATTTTCTCCTATTTTCTTCTTCCAGTGCCAATCGTCAGGAGCTCAAAGCTCCGTAGTGCATCATCACGACCACCCTTTGTGGCTGCAGAACGAGTAAAAGATGACGACTTACTCTCGAACCCAGGTTGAGTCCTTAGTGTTGTTGAGAGGCGACTACTGCTTGACACTAGTCTGTTTGACCGATTCTCACTAGGCTCACCAGAAGAAGTTGGTCGGCTGCTGGAGACAACAGCCCTCTTTGAATTACTACCATTTCTTGAGGAAGAGTGGGGCCTATCGTAATCAGTTTGCTGTAGGCAAGAAAATAACACGCAATGTAAAGGCAATATTTTGTACCGTCCTGGATGGAGTGAAATCCAAATATGTTAAATTAACCAGAACTTACCACTTCCTTTGATGTTGGCACATTGTCTGATGATCTGTTTCTAAAATGCTCACCAAGCAAGCCATGACCTGACCCTGTCCGTCTAGTAAAAGTCTCAACTGCACCCGAAAGCCTATCTCGTATTTCTTTACCAACTAGATGAAACCAAAAGACCAAATCATCGCAAGAGATTGGAGTCTAAAATCACAGGACTACCAATTCAGCAGCCAGGTATATCAACAATACTGTTTAATAGAAACTAAAAAATCAAAAGATGAAATCCACAAGACAATAATCACTACATGGAATGAAGAATGACCTTTGAAGCTACTCAATAGAAAATACCTGAAGGTCTTTCTACTACTACTTCAGCAGACGGCCCAGCTCCAGAAGGATTCAAAGCAGGTCTGGGATTTGGCTGTTGAGGTAGAGTTGTAAAAATATTAAAAAATGATACTAGGCACGGCTACATTCACAGATTACAGAAAAAGAATAAAAATAGTAACTACAGACCCGTGCTCTTGAGCTTGCGCCAATCTGGGGATATTTCAGCATTGTCCAATCAAAGACATAATCGAATTGATAACCTGTGCAATAAAATTCACTGAATCCTTTATTTTCTAATTCACTTAGGAGAGAATTTTGTGATGAAATTCTGTAATTGTAGTAAGCATTTTGTCCAAACAAGCTCTAACAAGTAACCTTCACGGATAAAAAGATCACGGAAAAGCCTCTTCAGATACGAATAATCAGGTTTTTCTTCAAACCGCAAAGATCGGCAATAGTGGAAATAGGATGTAAACTCTGATGGATATGATTTGCAAAGAACCTGTATACAGGATGTCACTTGTCAATCCCATGTGCGATGCTCTCTAAAACAAAACACAATCGTCATTTAGAAAGAAGGCAACTACTACCGACAATACCTCTATGGGAGTAAGCATTTTCTTTTCACTAATCTTGTCATACTTTTGCTTTTTGGTGCCTGCTTTTAAGCCTTGCCAAGGAAGACTAAGACAGACAGAAGCAATACAAGAGGAAACAATCAAATCCATATTCTCCTAGAGAAGGTAAATAAAAATATAAGGAAATTGTTTGTTACACCAACCTTCCTCTCAGAAAGTACATAAGAACATAACCAAGAGATTCAAGATCATCTCTTCTGCTTTGCTCTGCCATGTTTACCACCCAAGACAGATCATGTAAAAACAGTACAATCTGAGAGGAATAAAACATTATAAAACATAAACTCACCAACACCAAGGTGAGTATTTACACTTGCATATCGTGCTGTTCCAGTAAGATTCTTATTCTCTCTGTAATAAACAGATAAACAGAAAAATTCAAAGCCTTTCCACAATAAAAAACTAGCAAACAGGAGAGTCAATCCTATACATGGAAAAATAAACAGCGATACTGCACATTTATGATCATATCAATGCTTAGTGGAATTTAAGAAAAAAGGAATACACAAAATTTGGACAATTAACCTGTGAGGTAGCTAGTGTTATCTGCTTTACTATCTTTGTCCGTGCTTGAAAATAGTTTCAAGTACAGTTCCGTTATCTCCAGAGTTATCAGTTATTTGGTTAGAAATCTGCTATTAAGTACTAGTTCTAGTTTTTATTCGGTTTGTCACAATGTTTTGAAAAGTGTGCCTAAGGCACAAAGTGCTGTGCCCCAGCCCTAATGGGATTTTCGCTTCTGAGGCGACTCCCCTTTCCAAAAGCGCAGCTTAAGCGCTGAAGCGCAATGTGTAGCAATGAAGCGTGGGCTTCAAGTAAAATGGGCGCACGTATTCTGTTTTTTAATAAAAATTGGGTCTGAGGCTTTAAAGTAGGCTAATTAAGCCTATTAACTGCCGCCCCTAACCCCTAGTTGTACAAGAATTGAAAAAAAGGGAACTAGGTTAAAATAATCTGAAGCTGGAGAAGAGGAAACAACGACAGGAAAAATAAATACATGCAAGTCTGCGCTCAAACGGCAAGTCTTGCAGAAGAAGAAAGGCTCCACTCAAAGTACTGAAGTCTGCGACTCGTCACTCAACTCAAACTCTCAAACAACTGAAGACTGAAGTGGAAGACTTCTGTTCATCTGCAAATCACGTTTGGCAGAGCAGCAAGTCAGTTTTTTCTCTTCTTCTATTCCTGGTTCTTTCTTTGCAAGTCTTGTTTCGAGACTTACATGAAGCAAAATCTACAGCCAACTGATTCTGTTTTTTTCCTTTTCCCCCTGTATTTGTTCAAATTTTCATGTGAACCTGACTTTGTTTTTTCATTTGAACCTGATTCTGTTCTATTTCTTTTCTGTATTTGTCTGATCAGTTTTCAGACTACTTTATGGCATCAAACTCTCAAACTTCAGAGAAGGATGTCGGATGGCAACATGGGTATTGCAAAGACCCAACGAATAGAGTAGAGTTGCAATCACTTGCAACTATTGTGGTAAAGAAGCAAAAGGTGGCATTTACAGGCTGAAGGAACACCTAGTTAAACATATTTAATGCTACATGTGATGTGGTAGCATTTATTTTTAAAGCGGCGTTTTATATTACTAAAGCCTGCACTTTCGCTTTGCGCTTAGGAACCCTTAGCGCTTCAGTGCGCTTCACGCTTTAAAAAACCCTGGTTTGTCGCTAGTTACAGAGAGGTGCAAGTAAATAGGAGCTAGGACGATGTGTCAATCAAGAGAAGTTGTCTATTGTCCATGATCCTAAAAGAGTAGAGGAAGTGCATGTAAGTCATAGACAGCATAACGTTTAAAAACTACCTGTAAGGGATGTGCTTATGGGTTTGGAGATCCCTGTACTTTTTGGCGAGCCCATAATCAATGATATATACCTGTGGGAAGTTGGGTGAAAATTTTAGTGATATCTGACTATAACTTAAACCTGTCATATACAACGACATTCCCTAATATAAGATATTCTGTGCGACGTAGCAAAGAAGTGGAAGAGATCATATACTTTAAAGAAAGAAAAATTACATAAGAAGAAAACTCCACGAAGGCATTTAAATGTCAAAAAGGTTACCATTCAAGTCCAAAGATTGTTTGATAAAATTTTGTAACTAAAACTTGTTTAAGGATGTTGAAAACCTTGTTTTCTAAGTGTCAGAAAACTCGAGTAATTAAGTGGAAAACATCTAAAACACTGTGTTCCATTCAATTATAAAAAATCTTCAATATTAGAACACAAGGTTTTTCAAATCCTTAAAACAAGCCTTAACATACTACTCTGCATTAAAGAAATTTGGGAAGGAAAAATGGAAAGCTTTATGTCTAAACACCCTAGAGCAAATTTGGCAACAATCCATCAAACTTTATGTCTAAACAAGAAACCATGAGGGTGGGCTGAGAGCACCCATACTACAACTCTAATTTACAGTGGATTAGCAGAACCACTGGCCTTCCTTCCCCGGCCAGGAGAAAAAGAACTTAAAAGAGAAACACAGGAAATAGTAATAACAAAATACCAAAAACTCCCAGAGGTAGTACGTATGGCCAGTTAGAGCACCCTAATCCTCCTATGTCACTACACATGATATACAATATATATTTGCTTGCCCTCAACCATCTAATATATACTAACAGCCAAGAAACCATTATCTCCAACTATAAAAACTTGATATTGAAACTTCAAAGTCCAGAATTACAGCTGAAATTGAAAAAAACTATAAAAAAAAAACAGGCAACAGTAAAACCTGATTGGCTTTGCGACCAAGGCCCATTAAAAAGTTGTCTGGCTTAATATCACGGTGAAGAAAACCCCGCGAATGCATATATTCAACTCTATTTATCTGAATATCAAAAGCAGAGAAAAAATGTTCAAAATAAAATCCATATGCAATTTACCAAGACCAAAACACCTAAATAGAAGCATCTGCATACTTACCAACTGATCAGCAAGCATCAAAACAGTTTTCAGAGAAAACTTCCGATTGCAGTAGTTAAACAAATCTTCAAGGCTTGGACCAAGAAGGTCGATCACCATGACATTGTATTCACCCTCAACTCCAAACCATTTGAGATTAGGAATACCAGCTTCCTCAGCGCAGAGGAGAAGAAAGTTGGACGATAAGATGATGCATGAAACAGATTCAATTTGCTAAGAAGTCAGGGACGTGAACAAGAAAACTCACTTCCTCCCTGAAGAATCATATATAATTTAGATTCATAATGAAGCTGAGGATGCTTGGTTTTAGCAGATTCCTACAAGGCAACAAATGAACAGGTTAATAAACTAAGGAGATGTCTATAATGGACTATTTACACAGTTATAAATGGCAGTAGTACGTACTTTAAAGAGAAGTTATTGAACATAATTATAGGAAAAGAGTTGCATTAAATTTATGATCAGTAGCTTAAGTTAACGTTGTAACTACTGATGCTCTCCATTACTAGATGCGGTGTATATAGTGATGTATTAAACGGGATAAATCATACATGATGTTCTAGTTTAGAGGTTCTTAATGCTCTACCCGTAAGACTTCGACACCTACCCCATTATTTGGCCCACTAACAAACAGGCACCTAAAACTTATGATATGGCAACAATTAATGGCAAAATTCAGGAACCTCACAATCAGAATTTATGTTTTGTCCATATTGAACCAGCTGATCACTCTCCTTTCCTTACAATTAAGGTAAAAGAAGAAATATTATGTTTCCTTATCCAGTAAGCCTTATTCTATAATATCTATAAGTACTTTACATTTAACAATCACCAACAAAATATTGCACCTTAATCCCATCAACTTAGTTTCATGCCAAAAGATCATCGCATTTGGTTGGTGCAAAGACGGGTTAATCCAATCGATTAATCCCATGGATTAATTATGTATTTGAAGAATTATTAGCAATTTACACCGGAATGAAGTGCATTTACGATTAAGAATTGTAAATTTATCTACCTTTGACAGAATTGCAATTGGATTCAAAGCCTGACTCAGTTAATAAATGAATTCATAAAGTCTTCCCCATTCATATCCAGAGGCCAAAAAGGAATCAAAACAGTCTTTAGTAAAAACAGTATTGCTATTTCAAGGAAAATGCAAGGGATTACAACACAAAATTGACATCAAGCGCATACATGATACATCAACCCATCAGCAAAAATTGAGGTACCCAACATATTCGAACTTCGAAATTGCTAATATTCTAGCAAAAACTAATTCACAAAGCTCAGTGAATCGTGCAAAGTGAAACGTAAAAAAAATAAAAATAAAAAATACCAATTTCACAGCAACTTCCTCTCCAGTTTGAACATTAGTGCCTGAAACAAAACAAGCACGATTCATAAAAACCTAACCCAAGTGTTTCAGCTGATACTAGAGCCAAACTACATCAGAATAAGGAAAATATCAGAACAAAAGATAATCAGAAACTACTGCCAGAAAGGTAGACTACCTAAATAAAGTTCGCCAAACGATCCACTCCCGATCTTGCGTCCGAGCTTAAATTTGCTGCCGATTACGTTCTCCATGATCCAATTCAATCAGAAAACACCTCCAGTCTTGGGAACCAAAATCGACCTCACCGTTCAAAATTAATCAAAAAACAGTGGCCCTTAACAATTTTCAGATCCATCAAGGTCATCTAAAGACTGATGAGTAAACAATCTATCTCCAGCAAAATACACAGACAACTAAAGTTCTTTGCCAGAAACAAAAAAAAGCTATATAGAATCAAAAGCGACTTTGAGGTTACTGAGGAAACCGATAATCCGGGACACCATTCAGGTAATTAAGGACGCGTATTAGTGGCATAGTGATGATAATACAGCAATTTTGTCTAGAAAGTGACCCAGGAAAAAGTGGGAAATAACAGATAATAGGAGCGAAATTGTTCCTGAAAAAGAAATCCAAATACAAAAGGAATTGGTTGACGACGGTCAGGCATATGCAAGGATCTCCGGATCTGGGCTACGGACAAGTGCCGAGCTTTCTCGCAGGAAATCTTTTCTATTTAACATTTTGCGGATGAAATATAGGAAAGTGGGCGAGAAAGCAAAGGAAAAGGAGAAGGGGGGGAGTCCTGTTAATTAACTAGTTAGAAAAACCGCTAGTTTATCATAATATTCTCTAACTAATTTAACTAATTAATTAATTATTCTAAAAATTAAAATATCTTTTCTAACTAAAATTACAATCCATCATCATTGCCATTGCCCGGAACCACCTCCGAAACTATCGCTGGAGTCACCGTCGGAACCAACGCCGAAATTATCGCCAGAACCACCGTTGAGCCGTCGTCGAAACCATTATCAGAGCCGCCCCCAAAACCACTGCCGGAACCACTGTTGAAGTTATCGCCGGAACCATCGCCAGAGCCACCGCCGGAATCACTGCTACAATTTTATTCCACATTTTTTTCGTTAATTTATAATTAATTATATAGTGCCTAAAGTAATATGTAATACTGTTTATTAGTTATTTTACGCATATCTATAGTGTTGATTAGAAAGTGATATAATGTCTGAATAAATATTATAAACTGTTTAATTATTTACTTTACACAATTTAATAGAGAAATTAACTATTTCATTGTAAATATTTAATTATATCGAAAAAACTTATTTTGTAATTTATAAAAGCGTTTCGAATATAATATAAAATAATTTTTATTAATTTATAATTAATTACATAGTGTTTAATATGATATGCAATACTGTCTACTACAACAATTTATACTGTTTATTTAGTTATTTAACACATTTCTATAGTGTCTATTTAAAAATGATATATTG
>JBBYHH010015043.1:0-16867 GCA_038382905.1 Daphne laureola
AGGAAAGTCTGCATTGCATAAACGCATTCATATGCATCATGATTTATGTAGGGCATTGCACTAGTATAGTGCATCCTATCATACTGACAGTGTCATTGCAGGTATATCGTGAAGACAACTTTTATTTCTACCTAAACCCTTATTGAGTTCTCTCGAGAACTTACCCCTTTCATATAACTATCTTTTCAGGAGCTTTAGAGTTAGATCGCTAATTATTTCGCTCAGTCTTATTGTGATTGTCTGTCAAGGTACCGTTAGCTCCTTCTGACTGTTATGATTGTGAGTTAAAGGGAAAGGGTGGGGTGAGTTCGATAGAGAGTAAGGGTATATTATGGTATAAGGGTCAATATAAAAATATGGAATGTACAAAGGAAAGGACAGTAGAGAACGGATTGTTGTGTCAATAATATGAACGGAAGATATGAGAAATGGTTATACATTTATGATATATCTCATGATAACGGGTTATTGGATTTTTCTGGATTTCCTAGATGAGCACGAATGTATAATGTGACTAACGGTTAACCTTCCTGTTCTTTTCATGATTTCAGTAGTAACATCAGTATCAAGTGCGATTGTCGGGATCCTGCAGGTCTGACCGTTGATATTGAGTAGTATTACCTATTGGAAGATGGCTCTGTAGGTCTAGTTTGCAGGCATACATTGTAGAATCGGATATATGTTTAAGTATACTCATGTAATGTTATGGTTGATGATGTGTGAAATGCATTACTAATGGAATGTGTTTATTGACGTTTATTGTGTGATTGTATGTTTAATTTATCGGATAGCCTCTGCTCGGTAGTGAAAGGGCAGACTCTTTTCTGGTGCACCCGGTCTGAGCGGAGCTCAGTATATCTGTATGTATTGTGAATACTGAAGTGGAGGTACAAGGAAAGTAGAAATATAGTTTTATGGAATCTCTTAACAGGGACCTGAAAAGTGGTTTAAACCCACATATTGGTTGCGTAATGGAGGAAAGATCGTTTAGCTCACTGCCGCCCCGCCGACCCCACGTCCGCTTCTCCCCGGGCTGTGTAGCGTGGGGGTGGTGGTGACACATGATAGACGTGAGTACATGGTTAATTATGATGCCACTTTTCAATCGGTTGAGTGCTCCTGTAAGTTCTTTACTCAGGAAGGATATTTGTGTGCACATGTCATCCGAATGCTGGACATCAAGGGCCTTGAAAAAATACCGAGCCAATATATTCTGAAGTGATGGTCAAAAGATGCTTGTTCTTATGCTGGAAGTTGGCCAACTCTTTCTGGATCAGAGGAAAGATGCAAAATATTTTGTTGGAGGACAACCATGATTAGAGATATGATGTTGTTGATTGATAGTTGTGCAAATGACCCAACACGCAAGGAATGTTTTCGAGAGGTGTTCGATTCTCTGAAAGATGCTCTTAATAGTCCCAGTTCAGACATTCCCGAGGTACCCTCTAATGGTGTGTTGTAAGATCCGAAGTTTATCTCTGCCAATAAGTTTGGAAGCAAGAGAACCAAAAGCAGTGCAGAGAAATGGTGATCTAGCAAAGTGCGTAAAAAGAAGTGAAACGTTGTTTTTTTATTTGTTTACTTGCTTGTTATTGTCCTTCGGAAGCAAGAGAACCAAAAGCAGTGTAGCGAAATAGCAATTTTTTCTACATTTCTATTGGTAAAAATGACTTGCCATTTATTCCACGTAAGTGCAATATTACCGAAAAGGTAGTGTCTATACTGCATTAGTCACCCCTTATATTGTCAAATCCTGGCATGTTAACATATTTCTTTCAGACAACTCTAAGAATTACTCAAACTTTCGAAACGGTCACACCAGAAAAAAAAATTATCCTAACTCCAAATAAATCCATCATTTTAACATACATGAACCCCAAGTGCACAACTAATATTGTCATAGATCCACTAACTTATGCCTTCCTGAAACTCCAAGTGTACAACTAATAGTTTTCATACATGAACCCCAATTGCACAACATAGTATCAAATATATAAGACATTAGATCGCAAACACCAGACTCTCACATTAATTGACCATTAAGATGTAATTTGTTTAGGTTTATAAAAGGGCCAACATATCAGACCTTTTTTTCCAATTTCACTGGTATGTACTAATATTCCCTATTTGAATCTTAATTATTATTTGTAAATGGATTTTTTCTACATTTCTATTGGTAAAAATGACTTGCCATTTATTCCACGTAGGTACAGTATTACTGAAAAGGTAGTATCTATAATGCATTGGTCACCCCTTATATTGTCAAATCTTGTCATGTTAACGTATTTCTTTCAGACAACTCTAAGAATTACTCAAACTTTCGAAACGGTCACACCAGACAAAAAAATTATCCTAACACCAAAAAAATCCATCATTTAAACATACATGAACCCCAAGTGCAGAACTAATATTGTCATTGATCCACTAACTTATGCCTTCCTGAAACTCTTGACCTTTTCGGTGGCTTCCTTTTTCACTTTTTCCCTTAAGAGGTTCGAACTGTCAGCCAAAAGTTTGATGACTATTTTCCTTCTATGATGCGCCATAACATTGCCCTGTTTATTGAATAAAATTTATTGTAAAATAAATGAAATAATAGTGTGCATATGTTTTTTAAATATGATAACAACACTTACCAGACCAAGTTTAGATGCACAACTTTCATTGATGAAATCAGTGCCATTGTAAACCTCAATGTGTCTTATGATGAAAATCTCACAGTCATTGGCATTCGGTTCAACGTTTCTACGCATCATCTCAGTCTTCCATGGTGGTCTATCATGAACAAATGGAAAGGTCCAGAAAGAAGTTGCAAGATGGTGGTTCTTACTGACCAAGTAGCTACTGAACAATGCATACTGTACAAAAATAACATCAAACATGCGTAATGAAATCAACATACTAATTGCAATCACTCAATCAGAATTACTTGTGGAACAGATTGTACTTACAAATTCCTGAATCATTGTGCCATATTTATCCATATCTTCATTCAAATTATCAATGATCATAACCTCATTCCCCCCTTCGAGATTTACACAAAGCAAATATAGTGCGCCTCACGAAGCACAGGTAAAAAGATCTACAAGGTGTATCACTGTTTCATATCACAACATAGAAAATGTTTCCCAGAATATCCTAACATAGTATGGTTAATATCATACCAATGGGTATTTGGAGAAATCAGTAATGTTGTTTCTTCTTAACCATGCATTGATTGCTTCACCAAAGATCCAACATACCTTTACGTTATCTTCTATCTCCTGCTCTGTAAGACTATCTCCCACTTTGACCCTTGAGAACAGTTTCTTAAATGACAGATTTCACAAGTACAAAATAATGTCAACCAACATAGGACCTTTAACTCAATGATAATGTCAGCATCAAGCTATAATAACAACCATAATTTCCTAATAACAAATAACCTCCAAATGAATGTTAGACTACAATTACAAAGATATCAGAGATTTTCATATTAAGTAGCAGACATCAATGCAGTATTGCACCTTTTATACCTCTGCACTTGCACCATATATCAATCATACATATACCAAACAAAAGAGTTTGTTATCTTCAGACCAAAAAACAGCATTACTCGTTCACACATAACCTCCAAATTATCATCAGACCACCACTATAGATAAAGTAGACATCATAATATTAGCTAACATACATTACGTCTTTGCATTCACACTAATTGAAAATTCATAATAAATCTAATAGTTGGAAGTCAACGTACTGATAGTTGGACGCTCAAATATAGTCCCATGCCTCCCCCTTTCCACTCCCCTTCATGCTCGATACGATTCAATCTTTTACACCAAGCATCGATGATAATGATTTCAACATATGTATTCAAATCAAGGGTGTGAAGGGCACCCTGTGAAAAACCAATCATATCACCGTCTGTAAATAGTGTTTCTCTAAAAAATATATTTCATGCAAATGAGGTTAGTAAATATTTTCTCTCATCATTAAAAAAAATCAGAACTTTAAACTGTCACACTTACCCATCATTAAGATCTGGGTTAATCGTGAAGTCTGCCAACACTGCATCCTCAAAAGTAATAGTTGTAAGTATGAATGAGGTAAATGAAATGAGATGGATGGGTGTGAGAGGGAAGGGAGCCGGGTTACATGAGAGAGGGAAGGAGGGTAGTTTATTTGTTTAATGTATTAGGATTTAGGGTAGGGAACACATTTGCTTAATTTTAGGCTTTTACTTTTTAGGTTATTAATGGCTAGGATTTAGAGTAGTCTATCCTAAAAATGCTACAACCACCATTAAATTTGGCTGACCCAAATTAATTAGGGTTAATGGGCATTTTCGTCTAATTTTCCGTAACGACAATTTTTTCACCGAAACCAAAAATTGTGAAAATGACCTGGGACTCACGTATACTTATAAAAGTATGAAATCCCCTAGAATAAACTTTAAATTAAATCCTGGGATATCCAAATTATCATTAAACATGTCCACTTCTGCAAACCGACCATTTTACCTTCCAAGGTCAATTCTTGGTAAAATGGCCAGGGATTCACGGATCCTTATAAAAATGTGAAATCCCATAGAATGGACCTCATATTAATTCCCGGAGCATGAGAATTATTAGAAAATGTGTGCCTGCACATTTAAAATCGAGTCCCGGTAATTATAGATTTTGACCGTCGGACAATTTTTCTCGAAAAATCACTATTCTTCGGGGGTGACTGTAACATCTCCGTTTTGTATGACTGCTCATCCAGCAAAGACAACGAGAATTCTGCGGCATCGTATGGATTTTGCTTCACTTTCTTAGCCTACATATTTTGTAATTTGTTTTCTCTTTTATTTCTGCCCGTATGGATTTTGGGTGTTTTTGCTTCAGATGGTGAGAGAAATCATAAATGATGGAGCTTCATTTGAAGTACAAAATTGAATGATATGAAAATGCGAAAACACCCTTTGGTATGGAAATCAAAATGTTCTGTTCCTTTTTTAAGTTTATAGATCTAGAATAATTTGGAACAAACAGCTTCGATCCGTATCTCTCAAAAGCATGGGAGGGACTCAGTTTGAAGAGAGAGAGGGAGAGAGTAAGAGAGAGGGAGAGAGTAAAGTCTGAGAAAAATCTATTGGACTTGTATGTAAATTTTCTAAATGTTTAATGACCATGTCTCTTTAAATGTGTAATTAGACTATAACTATTGGGTTATTTTCATAAACTACAGAAAGATAATGAAAAAATTAATAGAAAACTTAACAGAAGGACTAAAACAGGATAAAAACTCATTTTTAGGATTACAACAGGACGAATTCTTAAAATGGGACCAAAATAGGACACACACTATAGTTAAGGGACTAAAAATGGACTTTACTCTATCCATATTCCATCATTCTTTGACCAACCTTATCTCTCCCTCACTCACTTGTAGAAACCGGCCAGCACTCCTTTCTCTCTACCAAAGATATTACTTCATCTTTCATCTCTTGCTCTTGCTTACTCTTAAGCAAACCTTCATCATCCTTCACCAAAGTTTCATGAATCAAAGAGGAAAAGATGTTTTCTTGTGTATTTCATCAAGGAAGGGAACTTGGAAGTTGGAAAGCACCTCATCCTCTTCTTTTTCATATTAGCCGAATTCATCAAGGAGTTTTTGGGAGAGGAATTGTCAACATTTCTTCAAGATAAACTCAAGGTGAGCTCTTTTATAGGTTGTTTCAAAGAGGAACTAAGAATGGAAATTGTTTGAGCTCATCCTCTCTTTTTCTTCTTCAAGGCTGCATTGTTCAAAGGATTTTTGGAAAAATATCTACAAGGAATTCTTGGAAATTGCTTGAGATAAGCATGAATTTATGGTTGTTATGGAGTAGTATAAAGATTTACTACATTATTCCATGAAGATTGGATTTTTTTTGAAGTAGTGTAATGTTCAAAGCATGTTGAAAATTTAAAGTAATGCTTGATTCATGCTCTTGGGTGAATTTGGAGCATGTTTAATACTTGGAAGTATGAGCAATTAGGGGTGTTCAAAAAAACCCGCAAAACCGATGAACCGATCCAAATCACATGATCCGAAATTGATAACCCACGGGTTCTAATTTTAGAAACCCGTGGATACTCGAACCGATCCATATATGCCTATTTACAAATAAATTATCTAAAATGTAATAATTAATCTCAATTTTCCTTCCAATTTTGTTTTATACAGTGTGTGAAAACTCATTTCTTACAATAATAACACATGATTTGGAATGTCATGTTGTTGTTTTATTTGTGCAAACTACTTTTGCTCTTTTTGATGCTCTAGATCTAAATATTTATAATATAAATCTTTAAAATATCTTTATATATATCAAAAAAAATATAAGATAAGTATACTTAGGAACACTCGCGGATACCCGCGATCTGAACTGCATAAAAACTGCAAAATAGGGTACCCGCACTAGGTGGGACGGATACTAATTTTCTTACTATCCACCTCGCCCCGCCCCGTGAACACCCCTATAAGCTATAAGTTAGCTTAATTTGATAATTTTTGAAGAAAATATGGATTTTGTTTGAAGAAAGTGTTAATATGTGTTCTTAGGTGGTTTATGAACATATTTAATACTTGAAGTTAAGTTGAAATCATCATGGATGAGGAGTAGCATGTTTGCCCGAAACTTAAGGAGAAGAATAATGGTATTCTTTGTTTAAGTGTTAATCCATGTTGATTAAATGAAGATTTGAAGCATGTGTGACGTGTTAAAAGGTTGAACAAAAATCTTTGCTGATTTTTATAGAGAGGCCGAAAGTTAAGGGGTTGAAATGATGAAGATGTTCTTTGAGAAAGTATGATTTTATGTTGGAATAATGTTGTTAAGAACATTTAAGGAAGTTTGTAAAAGTTTTAAGAAGAAAAATATTTTTGCTGAAAAATGTTGTTTGGGCCAAATTGAAAAGAAGAATAATGAAATGGGTGTTTCTGTAATTAATCATGAGCTTGGGTGAAAAATGATTCATTTGAGTGAAAATGAGCTAAGTTGGTAATTTAGGAAGATTTGTCACTTTTTAAATGTTGGGGATCAAAATGTAAATTTTGGTAAAGTTTGGTGTTAATTGGTAACTAGTGGTAAATAAGTGAAAGTTAAGCTCTTTGGAAAGTCAAGTGTGGAAATGGTGTGCTTTTGCCTCTTTTTGAAGTTTTGGGGCAAAATGCACGTTTTGGAAAAAATATTGGGTTATTGTTGCTAATTGTTAGTAATTGGAGTGGAAATGGACTTGTATGAAGTTAAGTAAGAAATTAGTGAAAGTTTAGTGAATTTGGTCACTTTATGAAATTTTGGGCCAAATTGGAAGTTTGGACAAAGTTTAAGGACTTGTTGTGTAATTATTAGAAAAAGGAAGTAAAATTAAGCTTCTTTAAGATTAAGTATGAAATTGGTTGCATGTAAGTGATTTTGGACACTTTATGCAAAATTGGATAAAATTGCACATTTCAACAAAGTTTGGGAGCTTTATTGCCAATTAGCGTTAATTAATGATTATGTGATGCTTAAGTGCTAATTTGATGTAATTACAAGTTGTTTGAGCACTTTAAGCATAATTTGACCAGGTTGGTCAACTGGTTGACTTTTGATCAACAGTTTGACTATTTGTGTTAAGTAATGTGAAAATTATTAAGTTCAATACCTTACAAGTGTATATTTACATAGAGTAAAAGTCTGGTGGTTGGGAACCACGTTTGCACGGGCTATCGTACGGACTGTATCAATAGTCAAGTAAAGGGTTTAATTTTCTTAATATGCGTTATAGTGTTCCTTCATGCATATTAGGTTAGTTAAGGGCTAGTACTCGGGTAGAGGGTGGGGCCCAGTGTCTCTCGGGGCTAGTTCTATGGTAAGGTGAATGGTGTGCAGGTTTTAAGCTCGTGAGCATTCTTTCCCTCTGATCACGATTGATCAAGAGATGAACTGGATATTGAGTATCTTTCCCTCTGATCACGAATGATCAAGAGATGAACCAGATAATTACGGGTCAATAGTTGACCGCACGACAGTAACCTAGGTCCTTCGCTGGTAGCATGCGTTCTAAACCCTGAGCCAGTTATATTGGGCGTTGATGCCTTCTGGGGCTGTCGAAACCAGTCACCTGTATATTTTGTATATGGATCCTCCCTTCAGTACTTATCCAGTTACCATCCTTTAGGATGATGCCGTCCGACGGGACGTACTGTATTGCATATCACATCATTTGCATATCATTTACCATGTGATGCTAGGATGTATATATTTTTATACATGGCATGCTAACCATTTTATGCAGGTGGTTTTAAAAAGAAAAATAGCGACCCTTCCCTACCCCCTTACTGAGTACCTCTCGAGGACTCACCACATTATACTCAATATTTTCAAGAGCTGATGAGAATTAACCTGCGGAATGATTCCGTGAGGTTCAGTGATATGGAAAACCAGGTACATGTGTAGCTCCTTATGTAATTTCTGATTCTGATTAGGGGGTAGTCTCGATAGATGTCACCACCCACCTCTGGGCGGCATTGCGGAAGTGTGCGGGAACAGAGCCGGAAGGCGGGAGGCGACGTTGGAGCGGAGATCACATCGTCGGTTGTCGGCCCGAGAACGTACCCTTAAATTTTTTCCGTATTTATTTCGTTTCCTAACGCATTATTACAAGTTTAAGGCGATCTAATCACTTAAGGCCTAAACCTGCACCCGGAAACACGTTAGCGTTATACAGATAATCGCGCGATCAAAAGGCATGTACAGTTATACAGATAATCGCCATACATGAAATGCCTATAAATACAAATGCATGCTATGACTACATAGCCCAGAGTATGCTAATATCAATACGTACTATACTTGCGTGATCGAGTCGTCTTGACCCGGACGATCATGACAAGTTACTGCTGCTGCTAACCACTGACAGAAAAAGTGACCCATTAAATCCAATTTAAAGTCGTACTAAATCCGAAAATAATCACAACAAAACCAATCGATGCCATAATTTTAGGAGTCCTTTAACATCACTAAAACATCAACACCACAATTTTTCTCTAAGAAAAATCACATAAAATAACAACCTTTAATTTCGGCCTCATAAGTTACTCAATGTTCCATGAGGATTCTCAATATGTTCCACGCATTAAACTTGCTCTAAATATGCCCAAGAACATGATTCAAGCATAATAATAATTTTCCAACATGCTTTGAACTTTTACATTAATTTCGAAAATTCATATAACCTTCAAATCTTCATAGAATCATGTAGTAAAATTTCATACTATTTCTCAACAACCAAAGTAAGCTTACCTCAAGCTATTTTCCAAAAATTGATTGTGAAGCTTTTTTCCAAAAATCCTTGAAGATTTCGGCTATACAAGAAAAATCAAGGAGATGAGCTAACCATTTTTCATTTTTAGTTTCATCTTGAAACAACCATTTAAAAGAGCTCACCTTGAGTTTTTCTTGATGAATTATTGAACACTTTTTGTCCAAGAAATCCCCCTAAAAAATCGACCTTCATGAGAGAGGAGGAGAGAGTTACGGTTTGGTAATCAAAGCTCACTAATTGAGTAATTAGTGATGAATAAACTTGATTATCTCACTAATCCTTGGATTAATTGGACCTATGAGGTGATTAAGGATGAATATGGATGAATCTTCATGAAGAACATGAAGAACACTTGATGAACAAAGGCAATGTTCAAATGAGAGAGAAAATGGAGAGAGAGAGAGAAAATGGCGGATTCATAGAGAGAGGGAGGAGAAAATCGGATATGAGGGAGAGAAGAGATGTATGGTTTATGATTCATTTCCTTACTTAGCTTGTTTCTTACTTCATGTCATAATCCTTGCATTTTTCTTCACACTCTTACTCTTTCATCATATAATCTAACAACCACAAATATCTAACACATGTTCCAATTACCCATTAAAATCGGCAACCACATTGGTGCACAATTAAGTGTGCGTTTTGTTCCAATTTTCCAAAATGACCATATTGTCCTTCCGATAAAATTTTGGCAAAATGGCCCGGAATTATCAAAATAATTTTAAATGCTTAATTCTTGTTACACAGGCTCCAAATAAATTCCCGAAACAAAATTTCATTAATAATAATGAATATTACAAAAATTCCAAGTCCCGAAAAAATTTACAAAATCGACCTCCAGGAAAAATTCATCGGAAATGAACAGTGCGCCCAAGGTGGGTGTAAAAATCTCCCCCTATGACTCTTGGTCCTCTAAGAGGGTTTCAATCATTGATATTCTTCTGGGTACCGATTATCATGTCTTGCTTGGTCTCCCAAGTCATCTCCCGGTCAGAGTGATGAGACCACTGAACTTTGACCCTTGGGATTAACTTGTTGCGGAGCTTCGAGTATCCTTGGTTATTAGTGGAACCGGTACTTCCTACTAAGATATATTTGGCTCCAATCAAATATCTTCCACGAGTATGGTCTGAATAGGGTAGACAATACACTTCTTCGACATACTCACGTGGAAGACGTTGTGTAGTAGACATGCTCGAAGGCAGGGTCAATCCATAGGCAATCTTGCCAACGGGCTCCAGAATCACGTAGTAACCAATGTATCTTGGGCCAATTTGCCCCGTTTTCTAAATCGGACGGTCCTACGGATAGGTGCAACCTTGAGCCAAATTCTACCTCCCACTTCAAACTCTAAATCACAGCGCCGCTTGTTGACATACGATGTTGTATGATTATTTAAAGTCTTCAAGCGTGCCTGGATCATGCGGATCTCTTTTCCCTTGTCTCTTCAATGACTTCGAGGACTATCTCAACTTTGACCGATGCTTCGGACCAACTGTGAGGTGTCATACACCTCAGTTCATTTAGTAGCTTATAGGGCACCACGCCAATAGTGATCCGATAACTGTTATCATATGAAAAATCCACTAGTGTCCGGTGAGTCGGTCTCATTCTTCCCCGAAGTCGTGAACACAATTCCTCGAGAATCTGAATCTCCCTTTTCGACTGCCCGTCGGTCTGGGGATGTTATGTTGTGCTCAAATGGAGTCGCGTGCCCAAGGCCTTGTGGAAGGCGATCCAGAATCATGCGGTAAGCGTGAATCTTTGTTAAACACAATGGAGTCGAGTACTCCATGTAACCGCTCGATCTCTAGGATACACAAATGGGCAAGCTTCTCCAAATAATCCTCAATGACATCAAATATCCTTAAGAAATTGAATCAAACGTTACACGGAACAATTCAATTCCTGAACTCTTCCTCGAGGCATTGACCATTATCAAAATGTCTCGGATTAACCTCAATCACAGAACAATCACCAATACCTCGTCATGAAGAATTTTGGCATTACGGATTAACCACCTTTACGTGGCTAAAGTCAATTTCCAAAAGTCCTTTTTGAACTTACTTATGCAGAAGGTGTCAAACACCTCAACCTTATTTACAGATCCACATCGTCCTTAGTAGAGGTTATAACGTTAACGGGTTCCATTACTCGATTGGTCGTCGGACTAGCCGACCATTAGGACGAAGAACAGAACAAATCTAAATAGATCTGATCAAAGCGAAACAACTCAGAGCAAAACAGGCTAGAGCCGTACAGAGCACCCAATTATTATGGTGATAACCGAATACCCGTAGGGTGTATCACAGAATACCAAAATGGTATGTCACAGAGCAGAAGACGAACGTTAGATTTCTTCTTAGAGATGATCAAAACGTAGTCATCGATAATCAGAACATAGTCGGGGTGACTACGTGCGATGGATACCTTTTCTTAATTTCAAAACCATATTGTTACCAGCACGGACACATCTCTAAAGGGTTGTAAACCTGTATTATCGTCGAATCCATTGATGAATCTAATGCAGAACTAGGCGGAACAGATTAAATCTGATCATCTGATTACTATGGTATGTGACGGAGCGAATCGGAACAGAACCGCACTGAGGAGAACTGTGTAAAGTAGAACACCTGTATGTGTGAATAGAACACTGATGTGGCGTAATGGAACACCAGAATGGTGTGATCAGAACATACCATAAATACCATGTTCCAAATCTTAACAGATCAGGACATAGTCACAAAGTGACTATGTGTCGTAGATGCCTTGAAAGGCAATCTCAAACCGTGCTATACGATATGGATTGCTGCCAAACATAATGGAGTTTAAAAACTTCCATATGATATCCCAAATTCTCACAGACCGTAAGATACTATGTATCTAGGTTCTAAATTCTCAAAGTATCAAAAGGCTGACCACATTTTCTGACTATCCACTCCAAACATGGACCGTCAGTATTCCAGCTTTTCTGAACTATCAGAGTACCATGTCGGTACAACATTTGAAAAACATTAGACAGAAATTAGAATGGCCTATTAGAGTTCCACAAAACATAACTAATGCAGAACTCGATAAATCCATTCTAAAGCAAAACTCCAGGATGGAGCGTCATAGTGGTATTCCGAACCGAAACATATATGTGAAATGATTCGATACTGAATGAAGTTGAGAAGCCATACCGCAGAACCATTTCCTCGGTAGTGGCCAACAACTCTCAGAGGAAGTACTTTCGTTCTTTCCTATAGTTTCAATCTTTATGAATTCAGAATAGGAGGGTGGTATTCAAACCAGTCCTATAACCTTAAGCTACTTCTACACTATAACATTTCTCAGAAAGAATCTTCACTGTTCATGTCAGAAGTAGGTCAGAACTTTATCAAAATAATCCTTTAATCAATGCTTAGATAGGGTCTAAGACCGTGATCCTCATGTCTCTGAACTTTCTCTATTTACAGAATTTGAACAACTATTCCCAAATAGGGGAACGTCAAAATGGAGGTAAATCCGTATCAAATAACTAATGCTATTTTCCCTGATGGCAATACTTTCTGACAACTCATTTACTAACTTGTCATTCTCGAACCACTATCTGTCTGGTGAGAGTGGTAGTTTAGACTACCATCCAGAGCCTATGCAGTGTCCCGTCCTCCGGCGCATCTTGTTGCACCCGAGTCAATTACCGGTATTTCTACACAACAACCACAAACAGTACCAAGTCCTAAGACTACAGGTACTCACTAATATCTACTGAACTAAGATTGGACACCCCACTTGCCTTTGTAGTAGTATTAACTACCATAACCTCATTTCAGAAACGTCATACGTGAGGTTTTGGATCATTTTTTAACACCATACTTCATGGTAATTCAGGGCTCATTCTAGCAGCACTTTGGCAGCAATACCATCTTCCAGTAAAACATTTTTAGAAAATTTCACAGGTCTCCAAATATAGTTTTGTAAATTTTTCCTTAAACTAGACACATGAGGCTAAGATCACAAAACGTTTCAGCTCAAAACTCAAAGGTAGTCAGTACAGTTTATTCGTAGAAGTTGGGTAAAAAACTGCTGACTTTTCCTGAAAAAATAGCTTTGTGTCTAGTTCCTTAGTTCCATTCTTTTCGTTTGCATACTTCCAGATGAAGTGGGGCCTCTACCCCTATCCTCCGATGTAGAATGTGAGTGTTCCTCACTGGATCGTCTTGTTGATCTGCACGCATCATTTTCACAATTGGTTCCTTACTTACAGAAGACATAGTGCACAGGTCTTTTGTACAACTTGTCTCATTTATGATCATTTTTCATTCTTTGGACGTAACTTCACGAGGTGATGGGTATAAACCCATATCGGAAAGGCGTAAATAAAAGCCTTGTTGGAAAGTTTTGTCCTATTCACCTTCGTTACCATCATTCTGGGGGGACAAATTCCACGAGTCTATTGAACTTGACTCGTCGGCGATCCCGGATAGCATGTAAGATTTATCGTTAGTGAGATATGTGGGAGAACTCCTCCCATCTCATACCAGGGTTTCGCCATTCCATTGATCAGAACACACATTTTCCAAATCAACCACCCCGCTACCACCAGATGTACGCACGGTCGCGAAGGTTGGTGGTGGCTAGTGCAGACATTTCCTCGGATGGGAGGCCCAGCCTCTCTGGAAAAACGGTCCATATCCTTAAACCAAAACTTAGTCGTCATCTCTTCAACGGTCCCAAATAGAATGGTCGGATCCAATCTCCGACCATACCCTCTGGGCGTGAGGGTATACTCCATTATCGTGCTCTACATTATTCTGAACAAGCTTAGACCGATAGTTCCTAGAACTATTGAATGTAGTAGCATGCATATTAGATTATTCCAACTTTGTGACTGCATCGTCTCAGGTTACAATGTCTCCTTATTGACTTCGGAAAGAGCGGAATCCGTGTATCGGATCACAAGGTGTAAGACTCGCTGCCGGTGAGTGTTCACCATATTCAAAATTTCTTACAGAAAAGTATGACATAATGGTTTAACTTTTATTAAAGCATGCAGCAGTATTTCCTATTGGCTCTGTAGTGCAGATGCAATGTATGATGTGTGCTTAAACAAAATTAGCGGAATCAAAATTCTGACAGATACTTCCAAATTTCCTTAACTTCAGATTCAGACATCCACTTTCCAAGTGGAAGAGTATGGCGCGATTTCCGTTTTACCCATTTTATTTCAAAGCCCTAGAGTGTGTTATGAATGTTTAAACTAACCAACCCTAAATTTACCTATCGTTCTAGGACGGTTCTAGTAAAAGGCATCTAAGCTCTTACTTAAACTACCCCGGAATGATCGGTATAAGGAAGGTCGATCAATCTAACCATTCCTAACACTAAATCTAGGCTCTGATACCAAATTGTCACCACCCACCCACGGGCGGCATCGCGGAAGCATGTGGGAACGGAGCCGGAAGGCGGGAGGCGACGTCGGAGCGGAGATCACATCGTCGGTTGTGGGCCCGATAACCGACCTTTAAATTTTTTTTGTATTTATTTCGTTTCCTAACGCGTTATTAAAAGTTTAAGGCGATCTAATCACTTAAGCCCTGAACCTGCACCCGAAAACACGTTAGCATTATACGGATAATCGCGCGATCAAAAGGCATGAACAGTTATACAGATAATCTCCATACATGAAATGCCTATAAATACAAATGCATGCTACGACTATAGAGTCCAGAGTATGCTAATATCAATACGTACTATACTTGCGTGATCGGGTCATCTCGACCCGGACGATCACAGCAAGTTACTGCTGCTGCTAACCACTGACAGAAAAGGTAACCCATTAAATCCAATTTAAAGTCATACTAAATCCAAAAATAATCACAAAAAAACCAATCGAGACCATAGTTTTAGGAGTCCTTTAACATCACTAAAACATCAACACCACAATTTTTCTCCAAGAAAAATCACATAAAATAACAACCTTTGTTTTCTGCCTCATAATGAACTCAATGTTCCATGAGAATTATCAACATGTTCCAAGCATTAAACTTGCTCCAAATATGCCCAAGAATATGATTCATGCATAATAATAATTTTTCAACATGCTTTGAACTTTTACACTAATTTCGAAAATGCATATAACCTTCAAATCTTCATGGAATCATGTAGTAAAATTTCATACTACTTCTCAACAACCAAAGTAAGCTTATCTCAAGCTATTTTTTAAGAATTGGTTGTGAAGCTTTTTTCAAAAAATCCTTGAAGATTTCGGCTATACAAGAAAAATCAAGGCGGTGAGCTAACCATTTTGCATTCTTAGTTTCATCTTGAAACAACCATTTAAAAGAGCTCACCTTGAGTTTTTCTTGATGAATTCTTGAACATTTTTTGTCCAAGAAATCCCCCTAAACAACCGGCCTTCATGAGAGAGAATGAGAGAGTTAGGGTTTGGTAAATCAAAGCTCACTATGAGTAATTAGTGATGAACAAACTTGATTACATCACTAATCCTTAGATTAAGTGGATCTAGGAGGTGATTAAGGATGAATGTGGATGAATCTTCATGAAGAACATGAAGAACACTTGATGAACAAAGGCAATGTTCAAATGAGAGAGAAAATAGAGAGAGAGAAAGAGAGAGAGAAAATGGCAGATTCATAGAGAGAGGGAGGAGAAAATCGGATATGAGGGAGAGAGATGAGATGTATGGTTTATGATTCATTTCCTTACTTAGTTTGTTTCTTACTACATGTCATAGTCCTTCATCATTGCATTTTTCTTCACACTCTTACTCTTTCATCATACAATCTAACAACCACAAATATCTAACACATGTGCTAAATACCCACCAAAATCGGTAGCCACATTAGTGCACAATTAGTGTGCGTTTTGTTCTAATTTTCCAAAATGACCCTTTTACCCTTCCTACAAAATTTTGGTAAATTGGCCCGGAATTCCTGGAATATTCTAAAATGCTTAATTCCCGTTACACAGGCTCCAAATACATTCTCGGAATATGAACTTCATTAATACATAATGTTCCATACATAAAGTTCCAACTCCCGGAAACAATTCCAAAACTGACCTTCGGGAAAAATACATCGAAAAATCACAATGTGCTCGAGATGGGTGTAACACCACGCCCCAGAAGCATGCTGGGCTGGGCCCATGATTGGAAACGGACCTGTTCCATTGTGCCCTGAACCTAATTCCGTGGGCAATCTCTAACCCAGTGGTCTGCTAAACCACATCCTATGCATCGGCCTGTGTCACGGTAACACTTCGTGCCAATGTGATGTTTCCTGCAGACATGACAATACGGTGCTGCTCCAGCTATGGCCTTGACCCTGTCGCCCTGACCTGCCCTGCCAGATCTGCGATCCCTCCTATCTATTCCCTGCGGTCTCGACCATCCCCCACTAACCTGGGGTCGATCGGATGCAACTCTGATATGGGTCTCCTCCATCTCTATAATGAGGGCCTTTTGTACCGCCTCGTGGTAAGAAGTAATCCCTAATGGTACTACGTACCTCCTAATCTCAGGACGCATGCCTCTCATGAAATGTTTG
>JBBYHH010015154.1:0-16866 GCA_038382905.1 Daphne laureola
GCTGCAAGTCCTGCTTTATTGGTTTTAGATTCCTTGAAAGGCTTTTACCAGATGGAAGTGCCAAACGGAGATGGGAAAAAAGATTCAAACCTACTTGGTCTTCGTCGAACATGTATCATGCTGATGGAGTGCCTTAGCTTTTTGTTAAGCACCATGGACATGGTATTTGTTTCAGCTGTAATCTCAGAAGATATTAAGGAGGAAGCTAAGATGATCGCCAACAAGTGGAAGCCAAAGTTGGATGCACTTGATGTGGATGCCAGTAACGGGAATTCTTTGGAGGCTCATGCATTTCTGCAACTCCTGGCCACTTTTGGATTTGCTTCAGATTTCAGTGTGGGAGATTTATTGCGACTGGTGCCAATGGTTTCTCGTCGCCACCAGACACCAGAACTTTGCCGCACCCTTGGGTTATCCGAAAAGATGCCAGGTTTGTGCTGTTATTATTATGTTGTCTAGAATTAAACAATTTTTTACATCTTTTCTGAATCTATTGCCTTAACTAAGCAGGTCACAAGGTGGAAATAAGATTGATTATCTTCTCTCTAATGTATGCCCACACCCTCTACTTGGATACTTGTGTTTCATTTTGTAATCTCAGTTACTGATTTGAGTTAGTTTAGTTTTTTATCAGGTTGCACCTTGTTAAGACTTGAGATGGAAACTCTGAAAGTAATGGCAGGGCCTGAAGCTGTCTAGCCATTTTAGCTTTAGCTCTTACTTGGCATGTTTTCGTTTTTCTGTTTTTAGTCGGTTAGCTGTATGAAGTACTTGGAGAATTATTTAATTTTTCTGGGCTCTCTTGAACTTACCAATTCAATACTTGGAGTTTCTGCTAAATGATTAGGCTTTTTGCTTCTGCTGAATGCATTCTTTGCATATATACAAAATATTTCCAGGTGTGATTGAAGTTCTTGTGAATAGTGGAAGGCATATTGATGCTGTCAATCTAGCATATTCGTTTGATCTTGTGGAACAGTTTCTGCCTGTACCATTGTTGAGATCTTACTTAAAGGAGGCAAGGAAGACTGCTTCGCCTACCAAGGCAGGAAATGCCTCTCCCACTGCTCAGGTATGTTCTTTTCTCAAGAACAGCAAGAACAGTTACTATGACATTTTTAACTTGGTTGACGATGACCGACCAGTGTCAGGCTGACATTGTTGGGTTGTATGAAGTAGAAATGGCTGTTGGAGCTGTTGAGGTATTATGTTTGGTATAAAAATGTTGTTAGTAATCAATACTTATAAATTCAATTTGATAAGAAGTTGGACTAGTATCTTGCCTTTCAAAACTTCATTCTTGGGTTGTTCAGTTCTGTTGGTTCGGTGGGATGGTGATGTAGGTCCACTTGAATGGTTCAAGTTTGCTGTCAGCAAACTAGTCTTTTTCCATTAGTTAGATGTTGGTTACAACAGGCTTGGTTAGCATTATGGTTTAGATAAACTTTAATGTTGTCACTTACTGTAGGGCATTTTCTCCATGTCAAAATGCATTTCGAGGTTTCTTTTCTTCTGGATGTTGGTTCTTTTTCTAGCCATTTTGCTTTCTGTGGAGTTATAATTGGTTCATTTTCATTTACTCACACGACTGACCACTTAAAATGTAATGACGTCTTTTAACAGATTGAGGTAAATGAGCGGGAACTGACTGCTCTGAAAGCCGTCATTAAGTGCATTGAAGAGCACAACCTTGAGGAGGTGTACCCTATAGAATCACTCCAGAAACGAGTGGTTCACCTGGAGAAAGCAAAGGCAGACAAGAAAAGGGCAACCGAAACCGCAAGGCCTCAACCTAAGCGGCCTCGTGCTAATGGTGTTGGATGCGGTCCTCGCGTCACTAACGTAGCTGCTGCTGACATGGTAATGTATCCTAGAGTCCCAGACAGGTATCCTCAGTACGTGTATGACAGACCCTATATTTACCCAGCTCCAACCGACAATCATGGCCATTCGTTTGTTACCCCTGCTGTGTATAGTATGCCTCCCAGTCACGGCAACTACTTTGGAAATGGGTACCAGTACCAGGCTCAATATATCCACTAATTACTGAAGATGGCAAAAAGATGAAGATGACTTGATCCGCTCACTTTAGCTTTTAGCCTTAACCTGAGTTTATTTGCAGTGTACTATGGATTTAGTTAAACTTGGAAGTAAAAGCTTAAAAAGGTATTAAAAAAAAAAAATGTACTGTCTTGTTAATTTCATGATGTTGTACAAGACGATATTTGATCATCTAATATGACACTGTTTTGTATGTATATTCCGTTTTGCCTTTTATTGTGGTGCTCGGTTTTTCTCCTGAATTTGCAGCTGCAGGTAGGTACTGAAGCCACAATGTATGAGGATGGTAATATTTGTTAGTAGCTTGAGTTGAAGCTTATGCTAATACTGATGAGAACTTGAGAAGTATGATACTACCTACTTGAGAGATAAATCCGCCAAGCGAGCTCATGCTCATCCTTTCTAGCCAGAGTACTTGGCTTGGCGCGACAGGCAAGTTGGTAGCCAGATCTTGGTTGGGCAGCGGCAGGGGGAAGTTGGACAAGGCAGGGTTGGCATGCAGCAGCGGGGAAGGGATGCCTACGTTCGCTTGCATGTTATTTCCAGCTTCTCGTGCTGTGGCCTGACCATCGTGCACGTTGAGGAGAGTTCGATGGTTGATGGTGGTGACGATGGAGTGCAGAGGTCACTCTGCACCATTTTCACTCTATGCGCGGGAGTTGTTCGCTCATGCACTCCTGCGCAAAGCTTCCGCCACCTCCATCCAACAAGCCACTAACATATTAATGGAGGACCCTTGGGAAGTTTCATATACTAACTCAACTATGCATTTAATTATAGGGGGATAGTAGCCAAAACTATCACCTAAATCCCTAAAATATTTTCTAATTACCCTACAGTCATAATCATAGAGAGCAACAATCCCCTTCGATCTTTACAATAATATTTTCTAATTACCCTACAGTCATAATCATAGAGAGCAACAATCCCCTTCGATCTTTACAATGTTAGTATGTCTCTGTTAGAATAGTTAACCCTAAAATCAAACAATAACTAAACTCTCAAAGAAGTTTCTATAGGTTTTCAAAGATAGAGGGGATCCTTAAAGGTATTTGTATTTTACCCCAAATTTTAGGTAACTAATTAAATCATTAAATGTTTTTGGTCAAAATATAGATTAGTATCCTGAATTATGATAACTCGATGAATTAAAGGTTTGAATTTTGGATCGGACAGATTTGTATCCTGAATTATTAAACTAGGTACAGTTAAGGGTTTTGAGCTAATTTCTATTTGTTGATTAACTGGAAAATAGAGAAAACTGCATATTTAATCACCATAATTCAGAGTATTAATTTACATTTAACGATGTGATTAATATTTTCCACTAAATTTGAAAAAATGTTTATAGTTTACTTGTGTTTTTCGGAGAGATTTAAAGTTATGAGAGAAAATAGTAGGGGTTTTTTTGAATTTAGAGATTTTAAGATATCCCTTTTAGAACACGGTTGAGTTATGTTATCATTTGTTCAAAAAAATGAAACCTTTCAGGACTGAAGTGAAACAATATGAAAAACGTTAGGGCAGGAAGGATGTTTTTCCATTCATTTGCCGGTTGTTCAAATTTAAAAAGTCTGTGCTCCTTCCATATTAAGCGTCTTTTTTGGCTCGCGAAATCCAAAAGAATACCTGTCCCGCCAAAAAGGCAAACGGACAGAATGAGAATCGCCGAGATTTCAACGCAGGAGCTCCGGCAGCCGTCTGAGGACCCACCGTCGCCGCTCCGCCATCAGCACCGTCTCTCCCAAATCAAATCTCTGATCAAGCAGGCCGAGAATCACCCACCCGATAAAACTATACCCGAATCGATCTCATCGGATCTTCGCCAAACCCTAACTCATCTAACTCAACTCTCTTTCCCCGCGGCCGATAACTCTCTCAAGCTTCATCTATGGAAGCTCAGTTACCGTCTATGGAACGCCTGTGTCGATCTATCCAACGCCGCTTGCATCCACTCTCCGCCTTCTAATTCCACCGCTACTAGTATCGCGAAGCTCCGGCATGTCGCGTCCGATCTGCTCTCGCTCGCCGTAGACGTCTCCGGCGTTCCGTCTCCGGCCATGAAATGTGCTTCGTTCTATCATAAGACCGGCGTCATATGGCACGACCTTCGGAACTTCGATCTTGCTTCTACTTGTTTCGAGAGAGGGACGGATCTTGTGGCGAAGCTTGACATCGGAAATATTTCCGATGCCGGGGAGAGGAAGCTGCTGCTGGAGCTTAATATTGCGAGATCTCGCACCGCCTGGGAGGTTTCCGACCGAAATCTCGCCATAACTCTGCTTTGTCGGTCGAAATCCCTTCTTCTAGGGTCGTCGAGCCATTACAGAGCTCTTGCAAACCAATATTTGGTTTTCTCCAAGAGCGTTTTAGCGAGGAACGACATCCACGCTTTCGCCGAAGTGTTGAAACTCATGAACGAAGCTCTGGATCTGTGTGAGAAGGGATTGGCTGCTGCGCGAACGCGTGAAGAGACTGTAGAAATCAGGGAATTGAGAGTTAAGACGCTTCGTTTCATCTCAGCCGCGCATCTGCAGAAAGGAGAATACGAAAGCGTTATCAAATGCGTAAATGTTCTGCGAGAAAGCGGCCAGGGTGGAGATAATCACGCTTCGCTACCAGTGCTGGCGATGAAGGCGTGGCTCGGATTAAGAAGGTTCAGTGAGGCGGAGAAGGAGCTGAGAGACATGGCTGCGAACAAAGGTGTTCCTGAGGCTGTTTGGGTGTCAGCTGTAGAGGCCTACTTTCAGGCAGCTGGGACTGCAGGGGCGGAGACGGCCAAGAGTGTGTTCTTGGGTCTGCTGGAGAGGTGCCACGTCAGCGCAAGGTCTGCTGTCAGAGTGGCCCATAAAGTGCTAGGAGACGGTGCTGGCGTGGATGGATCAAGGGTTAGAGCGAAGGTGGTGGCGGAGCTCGTGGCTGATGACCGGGTGGTGGCTCTGTTTTCAGATAAGGCGGCGGAGAAGGAGAGGGAGGCTATGCATGGTGTTCTCTGGAATTGGTGAGTTGTTTCCATTTGACACCTATTGTCACATCTGATGGTTTTGTCTTATTTTTCTCATAATCGAAGGTTATTATCGATTTGGATTTGGGAATTCAATATTGTTAGTCACAGTTAGCATGGGGAAACCAAAAAATCCGATATAATTCATACTATGAGATGTTGCTTTATCATGAAATTATTCAAATTGTGTCAGTTAGGTAGATGAAAATGACTTAAACAATTTGCTTCAGAAAGTAATGACGTCCATTGTTCCTTGCACAAGGCAAGGGTAAACAGCAAGGTGCTTAAGCTTTTGTACTTCTGTGTGAAGATGCAAAGGATTTAAGTTATTGTTTTGTTTGATTATGTGCATTGTCTTAGCTAAGCCAGCGTCCTTTGCCGTTGGAAGGATTCATGGCCTCAGGTTTCTCTATGATTTCCTTGATGATTACTGATCTGAGAATTCTTGGTGAAAGAATGGGGTTCTAGATGATAACATTAGTTGGAAATTCACATGTGGGCAGACTACCATTTTTTGCTATACATGAAAACAGAATAGAGTTTCTAAGTGAGTTAGAAGTGAGAAGGTGTTGTCATCAGGATCTAACACGTTAGAAGTGAAGTTTAATCACTGTATTCGAATTCAAGCATCTTCTTTTAGCGCCCTATTTTCTGCAACAAATTGCTTAGGCTGGATAGTTCTATAATCTTTCTGCAAAGGGCATTGCTGCTGACTATGCATACTAGGTGCTTATCTCAATTTGGAATGATCATTGGTCATCCCCATCTTCCTACATGAAAACTTTCTGTTGGGGTGGTTCGCTAACAAATTGGTATGTTTGTGTGATAAATCTCACCAACTTTTTACTCACATGATAAATGTTCCAAAAGTTCCTTTGAACAATTACAACATACAAATATTTGTTTGAGCAAAGTTGAGCATCTCATGCAACCTCTGATAACCCTGTTTGTATTTTCAGTGCTTCTGATCACTTCCAGTCTAAAGATTATGAGACAAGTGCCGCACTCTTTGAGAAATCTATGCTCTACATGTCAGATGGTGTGGACAAAAGAGTTCAGAGAGCAAAGGGTTTCCGGGTTCTCTGTCTATGCAATCTTGCTCTTTCTCAACTTGATCAAGCCCAGGAGTACATTAATGAAGCTGAAAAGGTATTCTGTAAGGCTCCTTTTAACTTTCGGTAACTGTCTTATGAAACGAAATGCTCAGGAATCCTAGTTTCTAAGATGGTGACAGCAAGAACTCGGAAAATTTTATTGCTGAAGTTTCTTGGTTTCTGCAGCTTGAACCAAACATGGCATGTGCCTTCCTTAAGGTACCGTTCTGTCCTCTGACAACTATATATGTATGATCAATCCTCCCGTATGCTTGCTAGCAACTGACAAATTTCTTGGAATTGTACTATGTAGTTCAAAATCTATTCGCAAAAGAATGAACTTGATGATGCTATTGGTCAGATCCAAGCAATGAAAGCTTGCCTTGATTTCACACCCGAGTTTCTCTCACTTTCAGCCCATGAAGCCATGTCTTGCCAAGTTCTTGCTGTTGCTGTCGCTTCTCTATCCAACTTTCTTAACTACTATTCTTCAGGGAAAGCAATGCCAACATCTGAAGTTGTAGTTCTACGCACTTTAATCACAATCCTTACTCAAGACCACGGCAATGAGATTGAAGTCCTCAAATACTTGAAACAAGGGCAGGTCAGATTATCTCAGCTTGGAGCTGAGAATTTTTTCGGGAAAGAAGAATTCGGGAAACGAGAATGGAACTGGTTTGCCGCGACTTCATGGAATTTTGGAACAAAATCTGGGAAAGAGAAACGCTATGAACTATGTGCCGAATTCTTCAAACTGGCAGCAGAATTTTATGGCGTTAAGTTGGATACTGAAATGGAAGAAAGCAATATTACAATGTTTAGGTCGCTTGTGCTTGCTGTGTCTGCTATGATAGCTTCAGAGAATCAAAAGAAAACTCCTTTAACAGATACAGAGGTCAAGATGGCAGTGGAAATGCTAGATAAAGCAGGAAAAGTACTTATGTTTCTCTCTATCATACTACCTTTGAGGTTCCAAAAACTTGAGACCTCACTTCCTTTTATTTACACACATTTGTTACTTGTGTGCAGATAATTACTTCAGCCTCCACAGGCATGGGGTCAAGTGGTGGTGAACTTGGTTTGCTTGAGCCAGACATCTTATTTATGTACTCCTTTACTGCCCTTGATATACAGGGTAGACTGAACAATGCTGAATCCCAGTTACTCTTGGTGAGAAATTTTGCTAGTTCCAAGTCTTGCAACCCCAAGTTTCTGCTCCAAATTGGTCTATGTGTCTCACAAGGTCCAAGATCCAATCCTCAAGTAGCAACTTTGGCTATGAAGGAGGGTTTAGCCGCGGCTCTATCTTTCCCCGTACCAGTTTACCCAGATGTGGCAGTCATCATCAGGAGGCTAATTGCAATATCGAGCATTCACAATGGTGACACAGATGATGATGCAGTCCTTCACATGTACAAGCAGGCATATCGGATTATGGTGGGACTGAAAGATGGGGAGTACCCTACTGAAGAAGGCAAATGGCTTGCAATGACAGCATGGAACCGGGCAGCACTGCCACTGAAGCTTGGACAAATTGAAGCAGCAAAGAAGTGGATGAAAACTGGACTGGAGCAGGCTAGCATGGTTGCTGGAATGGAGACATACAAGGCATGCATGGAGGACTATATTTCCGGAATTGAAAAGAGCCTTGGAGTTGGAGTGAAAATTGCTGGTGAAGGCAAGTCTGAACAACAAGCACCTGTACTACATTTGTAATTCTATACACGGTGATTACATGCTAATTGTGTAGAACTCACACAAGCAGGTTGTTTTAACAAGTTGGATCTTTGATGGAAGGACAAAGCCAGAGAGAGCCCCACCTCAATGAAGAGCCAATTCTGAGGACTACTACAAGTTTTGTTACTATTAACATCCCAAAACAATCATTGTTTTCGTATTTCTTGTCCACCACCAAAATTCAGGTCTCATAGGAGGGAATTATGACATCAGGACTCAGCAGTACTAATATATAGAACAGTATCTACTCTATTCTTTATAATTTCATAGTCAAGTTACACAAGCCTCCAAGGGCACTGGTAGTAGACAAGTTATACTGCTACTTCTATACGAGGACAAAGGTGTATTGGATACAATACCTAACATGCACATTTTGGTCTTTAACTGAAAATTCAGTAAATTCAGGTCTTTAAAGTTCGCAGATTCATTTGTGTTTATGTTTCTTATACTTGATCAGAAAGTTTACTCCTAGCATCTGTCCTCCCATAATCTGTATTGAAATCATAATAGGCCTTATCAATACTTAATTCTTTTTCATCTGTCACTATTTTACTGTTCAGACTGACTATATCTCAGCTCCATGTTAGCCATCTATTTTGCATGCAGGAAGAAGAACATCTGGCATGTGAACAAATACAGCAGAGAATGGAGCAACCTTTATTGGCGCTGTTGAACTCACATCAAGGGGCTCAAGAGCAGGTATGTTCCCATAAGAATCTACACTCAAGATCTTACCATTTAGTAGCATTGTTTGACTTTGTAAATTTCCATCCTCAGCTGTTAGATGATACTCCTCTCTCCTAGCATCATCTGTAAAATCTTGATGTGTTTGACCAAACGTCATCTCAGAGCTACTGTCTTTCAGAGTCCATGTACTGCTAAACGCAACTCTAACTTGAAAGGTGGTGCTGCCACTCAGGTTGATCAGAAGCAATGTAAGCCCCTCCTGTAATACAGATTTGAGACCACATTAAACTAAGAAATTGTCCGTTTGATGTATAGTTTACCTTCGGGACTTACAGATTGCTTTGCACAATGGGTGTAAGAGTGTAGCACCTTGCTTGCATCAACACTTGTAGCAAGAGAATTTGTTCCCATTAAGCGGTGCCAGAGAAGGGCACTATAGCAAGGAAGAAAACATTTACATATTACAATGAGGTAAGATTTTGAGTTAGCTTACTGCCTAAGATTTGTCAATATCTTTGCGAGATGAGGTCCTTATTGAGGTAATATTTATTACAGAATCTTAGTTACTGTATTCATATGGCCACCAACTTGTAGTAGTCTGGATTTGGCTGGAATGTTGTTGTGTTAAGCAATCCATACCTTCCACCTATCAATGACTGTCGACAGTATGTTTTCGTGCCTAGTGCAGATGCCATGCTGAGCTGGTCCAGGTACCTGCATGCAAGATAAGTTTATGTCAGCAAAAAGTTACCCAAAGGCTAAGAAGAAACAAATCCAATTTTTGCACATGGAACTCGGTTACCAAACGCTGAACACGAATGTGTCAGTTACTAAATGATGACCACTATTAGACACTCCTCCAGTCTCCCCAACCCATGCAACTGCTGAAGTTCTTGAATGCTTGATTATGTCTTCAAGTTCACTGAATACCTTAGCTTCTTTACCAATGTCCGGATCAAGAACTTTATCAACAAGGTGTTTACTAACAGGAAACAGTGTTCAAGCTCGTAAGTCAACACCCACCTTCATTGTCAACCATTCTCTCAGTGAGGTATGTCTCCAATGTTCTTGTACTACATGCTGTTAAGATTTGAGATGCTTACCTGGACCAAGGTTGTATACAAGATGAGTGACCACATCAACAGAATTGCCTGCTTGATCTATGAAGTCACTGTACCATTTTGGTTCAAAGAATCCACCAGGTGCGTTAACCAATGGTTTTGTTTCCACATCGTGGTAAGCACTCAGGACAATATCTTTCAATGCTTTTGTATCATTAGTATACTGGTCTGCTCTAACTCTAACTCTAACTCCAATACCTCTGCCCGAGAGTTCATTCCCTGTGACACAAATTCTAACACCGGTGAATCGGACTATATATATAAGTAGCAACTAATCTTCATCTCAAGTGACACTCACCAAGCTCCCACCCATGGATGTTGTAGTTCTTCTCCACAGTATAACGTACCAGGGAAATGGCATTTGTTATGTTACACATTTTGGTTTGTGTTTCAAGTTTGTCCTGCACAAATGCCAAGTCTCCTTATCATCTGTGGCTTTTATCCAGAGCAAAGATTATCTTTGGCCTAAATGCCCTAAAAGGACGTTCTATACAATCTGACCACTTGGCTGAGGGGGCTTGGCATCCCTGTGTAAAACCAAATAGTGCTGAAGTGTTCTGAACAAATGGATCACAAGATTCGATATGTTCTCCTGTTTCGTAGGTCACGTTGTTTTGTAAGGTGCCTCCCAGCCTGATCTTTAATGGCGAAAAGGCTGAGAGGACAAAAAGATCATCATCAGCATCACAACATGACCATATCTTAAGGTAATAATGCATATTGTCAACTACTACATCTAATTGATAAATGACTTGCCTTTGACAGCGTTCAAGAGCAGTTTGTTATTCAAATCCTGCATTCTTGCAAGACAAGGCAAGTAATTAACTTTTCATTTCTGAAGACCATAAATGAAGAAATGAGAGAAACTGCATCTTAGATAAAGTTGAGTATCAAACAAGCGTCATAGTATGGCCATGGGTAAATTGCAGGTATCGCCGTTAAACTATATCCATTGTAGCGTAATAATCCCTGACTGAAATATCATTGCAAGTTTGATCCTTGAACTAAAATTGAGAAGAGTAAACAGAGGAGGAAGAACCAGATTGAGAATGGAGGAGTCGCCCCAGCTGCAATGGCCGTAGTCGCATTTTTCCAGTGGCCACCAGTCAAGTGTGGCACAGTTGAAATCCGGGTCTGTGCTTCCTACGGCAGCTCTGCCGTCGATGATAACGCTGGTCTCCATTGCCGCCGGTAAGTCCACTGATCTCTTCCACATCAAGATCATGCTCAAGGTCATGATGAAGGTAAGTACGAACAACACTGCAATCGCAAGGCCAATTCCACTTGGTCTCTTCCTAGCTTGTTTCATTTGCAAAACCGAGTCCTTGCTTTTTTGTGATCATAAGATTTCCATTTCAGACGTCGTATTGGTTTTCATCTTAGAGACGGTAAACAAGTTGTCGTGTTTCCTGTCCACAGCTGTCATTCTATCACCTTCTTCATCTCTCGTGTCGATGCTTTCGACATTTCTACTTCTGCAGTTCGGCATTGTCGTTCAACCCAAGTATACTCTTTTACGCATCTGTTTTCTTCTTTCTTTCTTTTTTTTTTCTTGTTGGGGGCGTTGACCATAATCGAAAGGTATGGGTTGTAACATTCTCCCTCCTTCCCTCATTCTCCCTTGTTTTTTACAACGTTTTTATTTTGACAGTGATTAAGATAAGTAGAGAAAATTGTGGAAGTTTGATGAAATTGATTTTAAGAAAGAAATAGGTTTGTGAGTGAAATGAGTGTAGATTGGTGTGTTATCATATTATAAAAAAAATTACGAATGGAGTTGAGTGATTTGGTAACTTTATGAGAATTTGTTTCCTCTCTATCCAATTTTTTAATAGTTATGTTTTCTTTTAGCATCTGTTCTATGTGTTTTATTCTTAAACATTTTGATATATAAAATTAAGTGACATATATACATAAAATAAATCAATGTGTCTAGTTTTAGAAATATTTGTTTTATTTTTTTTTTTTTTGAGAAATTTCTTTCTATTAAAAAGTTGAGTTAAATAGAAGTTTAAAAATCAAACGTAATAATTAAATAAAGAATAATTAAATAAGGATGGATAAGGTATTAATTAAAGAATTGTTACAAATATTTAGAAATGTCGTAGAAAAGATAGTGTTGCAATAATAAAAGATAAACATAGTATAACATTTATAAAAGGGAAAAAGACTTATTTTGCCATCAATGTTTAGGTGAAGGACCTATTTTACAATTGTTTTTAAAAGTGGCTCCAAAATGCAATTATTATATAGATATTGGGCCGAATTTGCCATTATTTAACTTTGGTGGACTGGATTTTCCATTCTATTGAGTGACGGAGAGAATATACGGGTATATTCCGTAACGGCGTGCGACGTGTTCTAATTTTTGCCAGTTGGCTTCCAAATGGCAGGAAACAATCGGTTGAGTCAGCAAATGAGTTCTCTCTTCTCTCTTTTTTGGCGGTAAAATAGACATCCCAGAGCCTACAATTGGATGTTTTCGTACATTAGGGTTCTTCGTTCGTCCTGACATTCATCTCCTCTTTGTGCTTTCCTAGTAATTGACGAAGTCCGAAATGGTGAGCCTCCCAACATCCAGCAGCGAGCCGCGATCGAATGGTGAGTATGGTCATTACTCACCGGTGCGATCGAACTCTACACAATCGCCGCAACTTGTTCTTCTGTCGTCGTGATGTGCGTGCGGCCTTGTGGTGACGATTCAGACCTCCATGATGGCGAAAAACCCGGGGCGTAGGTTCTATACTTGCCCCAGACAGAAGGTGTACAATTTTGTACATCTGTTAGTACAATTTGTTTGAAATTTGACTTGGCATGGGTTAGGTTTTGTTTTATATGGTTAAGGCTTTTTTATTCAAAGCAATTTTGTTTCGAAATGGTGTTGCTCTGTTGGTTAGTCCAATTTCTTGATAGTGTCGAAATGGTTTTGGATGTTCTCTGTTTGTCTTTGTTAGTGCAATAACTCTTTGTTGGTAGTTGCATTTGCTTTTATTTAATGAAGAATTTTGTCATTTGAAGCCTATTCCTACCATTATCTTGCAGGTGAAGGAGAGTGGTTGTGAGATATGAGAGTGGATTGAAGAGGCATTCCCAGAGCAAGCCGTTTCTGTGATAAACCAACTGATCACAGAGAAAGAGCAGCTGGTTTATACAAAGTTGTCATTGGAGAGGTCATTGAAGGAGATGCAAGCTGAGTTAGATAGGACAAAATATGATTGGCGTGAAGCAAAGGGTTTTGTTGAGTGACTCAGTGATGAAGATATTGCCAATGAGCTGAAAGTGAAAGCTATTGAGAAGGAGAATCAGTTGTTGAAGAGGCGTTTGAAACGCCTTAATATTGTTTCTATAGTGGCTTCCATCCTGCTGCTCTATGTTGGAGTTCTTATTGTCATCTTGAAGTAGTAGTACATGTAATCAAGTGATGGTTTTTAAAACCTATGTTTTGTTTTAAGTGTATTGGTTAAGTGATGGTATGTAGAACCTATGTTTTGTTTTAAGTGTATGGGTTAAGACCTTTGTTGATCCTTATTTAGTTTCCCTTCAAGTAATGTCTATTGCTTCTCTTCTCTTGGCCATCTGATGTCTTTGTTAGTTAATGAACTGACCCGTTTATGTAGGTTGCAACTAATAACGGAAATGGTATATAAGTTAAGTGGACTGAGATTGCAACTAATAATAGAAAAGTTATATCATTTAAAGTAGATTCTTCTTACATAGTGAAACCCTCGTGCCATCAAAAAAAAAAAAAAAAAGATTGATAACTCTGGTTGCCACTAAATGCAACATCCTTACTGCATTTGAGCTTAGATAATGTCATAATAAGCACAACATCCCTACTGTACTTTATCTTAGACATGTAATATCCACAAAATTATACACAACTAATCCTCTCTTTCAAGCAGTGAGAGGTAGTTCATGTGACACTCCTCCCCCACTACTTCCTTCATCTCCTCCTCTGTTTCTTCCACCTCTGTTTCCTTGAAATGCAATAAAAACCTGTTCACCAACTCTTCCAGGCTACATTTTCATATAATAAGTAAGTCTGTAATGCTTATACAATTAATTTATACATGTACATAACAACTTAGGTGGATAACTGACCATGTAAACCTCAGCCCCAGTGAGAAGGCCTGTAAAAACACCAACTCCAGCACTCTTCATGTTCCTTTGATGTTTGCTCCCATGAATGATGGTTGGTTGTGAGTTGTGACATGTTGAAAGTGCATTATACCTTGCTGCAAGAGAACTTGAAGCACCCTATAAAGAAACCATAATAATCCCAATTATTGAATAAGTGGTTAAGATATATAAACTTGTACATTTTTATCTCATTGGTGCACCTCCTTTTATTGTGTCCAGGTTGTTTGCATTTTGAACATAGCTAGAAAGTTGATTTCCTTGGACCTTGTGAACCAGGCCTCTCCTCATTAGCCTCTCTTATCCTCTTCAACCTAGGCCTTCCTGACATCCTTGGCACAACATGTTCTGACACAGGTAGTGTCTTTGATCTTATCCACATAGTTGGGCCAGTTACAGGTTCAAAGCTATACCTATATGCAACCATAAATGCACCCTTCTTGTAACAGTCATCCAAAAAGTCCTCTACTGCATCTCCTTTGTTTATGATAGCACATGTAGCATGCTCACAGGGTAGACTTGTGATGTCCCAAGCACCACAGCTGCAGGTCCTCTTAGCCAAATGGACTATGTGTTTATCCATTGACCGAACAATCTCATATCCATCTACACCATTGAATGAAACCCTCCAAGTGTAATGCTCTTTGATCTGCTCATCTAGCTTTTTGACAATCTTTGGACCAATATCATTCTTCCAAGTGCTACCAAATTTTCTTTTCTCATTGAACCTCACTATTAGATATCTTCGAATATCTTCACACAATGAATAAATGGGATTCTCTCTAGCTTTCAAGACAACATCCACACCATTGAAAGCTTTTGCCTTATTGTTATGATTAGAGTCACACTTCACCATCCTGTTGAAGAAATTCCTTACTCCAATAGGGAGGGTCCGTCCTTAGCAACTCCTCTTTAGCATTTGGATGTTAAGCAATCAATTCAAGATTATCTTTAAATCCCCTCTCATTTGTGCTATTAGCACACCTCCAGAACAAACCTTTCAATACATCCCCTGAATGCCTCTTTTGTCAATTTGTGAGAATGTGTCTGGCGCAGAATCGATGCTCTACATTAGGCAACAGTGCATGTAATGTTGGAATCAGACCCTACATTAGAAAAAGTGAACATCAACAAATGCAACATTATAAAAAAATGAAATTATAAGCATAAACATAAACAAAACATCAGAAACATGAAGAGAAAATGAAAATCACCTTTTGCTGGTCAGACTGGATGACCCAAGAGTTGTCATCCTCTATTTCCAAGTCATCTTTCAAAAGGGTGAGGAACCATGACCAAGAATCTTTATTCTCAATGGCCACAATTGCCCATGCAATTGGGTATATCTGATGATTTGCATCCCTCCCTATTGCAGTAAGCATCTGACCCTTAGTGGCTACTTTCAAGAAACATCCATTAATGTTTATAATTTTTTGCATACTTCTTTGAACCCTCTTTTACAAGCATCAAAGCAAATGTATAATCTTCTAAATCTTTCACTCTCACCCTCCTCTGAAGGATATACTCCCAAAATGACGGTTGAACCAGGGTTTGACTTAGTTAATTCAGCGACATAGTCCTTGAGCAAAGAGTACTCATATGGACTTGTCCCATGTGAACTTCTTCTAAAGACCCTTTTGACTATCTTGGCCATCCTTATGTTAATTTCGAGATGACAATCCTTTCTCACAGTTTCTTTAAATTCTACTCTTTTCATACTTAGATTTTCTCTCAAATCACTGAAAAATCTTCTGGCCAACCACTTAGAAGTAGCTAATCTAGGTTTAAACATGTGGTTGCAGGTATGCTCTTCATGCACAACCTTGATTTGCGAGCACATCATCTTTGGGGTGTAGCTTGCCCACACTCTAAAAAGAAAATTATCAACACACCTAATTTCAGCCCTCTTCTTGTCACTCTTCTTAAACCTTATATCTCTATGGTTCTTAACATCATACATTGTTGCAAGTTCTTTGAGCTCATCCTTAGAACTAAACCTCATACCTCTCACAAACTTATCACAAATCCCCTTCAAATATCTTGGCCACTTAGTTCTCCTGTATCGAATGGAACTCTCAACCACATCCTCTGTTTCAAACTCCTCTTCTACACCATCAACCTCCTTACCAGATCTGATGTAATCAGACCTGTCATCCTCAACCTCAACCTCAACCTCTTCATCAGAATCATCTAGCACATAATCATTATCATGTTCCGCATGTTCAACATATAAATCATGTACATCATATCCACCCTGTAAATCATCCTCACCATTTAGACAATATTCATTATAATCATCCTCATCAAAATATTCCTCCTCACCTTCTGCACTAACATATTCACCTTTTGCACTAACATATTCACCTTCTAAAGGACCCTCAGAACCAACATCCTCTACTATATTATCCATTATCACCCCTTTGCCCTTACTCTTGGCTTTCTCCTCTTTAGACAGATTGCCCACAACAGATTGTTGAATAGGGTCATAAATGGAAGGACCCTCACAACACTCATAGAACATAGTGATTTCCTTTCTATCAAACAAGATAAGAACAACCTCCGCAACACTCTTTTGATCCCACAGAAGCCTCACATCATCAGAATGACTTAAAGCCCTGCCAGTTGCTAGTGTCGAACAAACAAATAATATTTGTAATGCCCAACTCTCCCTCAAGTGTAAGGTTGCAATTTTAGCAGGGTGAGTGGGATCCAACCCTAGAGAATTGATGATAATTAATGATCAATAGTTAACCATAATATTTTTGGTATTTTTATATATTAAATCGAACAAAATGTTTAAGAGTGATGAAATATTCGTGACAGAACACAAATCCAAACAGTAACAAATAACTAAATGAAATTATGATCAAGTTGAATCTGAATGCAATAAAACGGAATTTACTTGTTAAAATTCAATGACTAAAACTCTCATGTGTTGCTTAGAGTTTATGATGCTAGATGACATGCTTAGTTGAGAATCATGCAATGATGAAGGAGATGGATATAATTCAAACCCTAACTGACT
>JBBYHH010015265.1:0-16866 GCA_038382905.1 Daphne laureola
TGAGCTCACAACTACTTTTAGTTATAGTGAGCTAACTTTGAGCTACACTCCTCTGAGCAGGAGTACCACCTCAAAAAAAATTTGGTGCACCAAAGAATTCCAATAGTAGACTCAATAACCAGACATGCCAGACTCAGTTTCCTTGATACTTATAGTGGATACCATCAAATTCAAATGAACCCTGCCAATGAAGAGAATACCTCATTTAGGAGCGACTCCGGCGTACACTATTACATAAGGATGCCCTTCGGGCTAAAAAATGCCAGAGCCACATACCAAAGGCTAATGGATCGGGTATTCAGTGATCAGATTGGAAAAAATCTGGAAGTATACGTAGATGACATCATTATCAAAATCAAGGAGCAAGATGACTCGATTCAGGACATCAAAGAAGTCTTCGAACGACTCAGAAGGTACTTCCTAAGACTCAACCCTGATAAATGTGTGTTCGGCATAAAAGCAGGGATGTTCCTCGGGTTCATGGTATCTGAACGGGGTATCAATACAAACCATGCAAAGATAAAAGCCCTTATGAATGCAAAGACTCCAACTTCCATCAGAGACATACAGAGGTTTCTCAGATGAATCACAACATTGAGCAGGTTCATATCAAGGTACATAGATAAATGCATGCCTTTCTTCAAGTTATTCATCAAAGAAGGAGCCGAACCAGGAAGAATCAGGGTAGCCAAGGATGAGAAAATGACAAAGGAACAAAATGCAGCCGAAATGGCCAATTTTGTGTGGAGTCCCGAATGCTAGAAAACATGGGATGGCATCAGAGTGTACTTGGAAGAGATGCCTACCCTGAGACAATCTACCGAGAGCAAACCACTTATAGTTTACTTGGCAGTAGGGGAGAAGGTCGTGAGTTCAGTCCTCATTCAAGAAGATGACAAATGACAACAATGACCAATATATTATTTAAGTAAATCCCTCCATGGGGCCGAAGTCAACTACCTGTTCTTACAAATAGTAATCTACACCCTCATTCTGTCGGCTCGAAGGCTAAAGGCTTATTTTCTCATGTACACCATATCCGTCTTAACCAACCTTCCTATAAAAGACATCTTGAGGAAGGTGTATCATTCAGGAAGGTTATCCAAATGGTGCATCAAGCTGTCAGAATAGGAAATCACATACAAACCAAAGAAAGCTATCAAAACCCAAGCATTAGTCGATTTCATACCGAGATAACTTTAGAAATAGATCAGTAAACTCCTGAAGTAACAAATGATCCAATGTGGACTTTGCACGTTGATGAGGGCATCTGGGGAAGAAAAACAAGGGGCAACACTAGTTCTCTAAGGTCCCGAAGGGATGAAAGTCACCAACAACGTGGACAAATATGAAGTCTTCATCTCAGGGCTAGAATTGGAAAAACAAATATGTATTCGATCACTAAAGGCATGTAGTGACTCGAACCTATTGGTTCAGCAAATGAAAAGAGAGTACGAAGTCAGGGAACATAACCTAAAGGAGTATGTGGACGCCGTAAAGAAACTAACAGCTGAATTTGAAAAACTCCACATCGAGAAAATCCCTCAGGCAATGAATGCCAAAGCAGATTCATTATCTAAATGTGAGCAGTACGACGAAGAAAGAAGCCACCCGAGTATAAACTCAATTCGAATTTTGAATATCACCTCGGGATGACGCCTACCCTAGTAGAAATTCCTTACCGAAAGTACCTTGCCTAAAGAAACAGCTGAGGCGGCTAGAATCCGGAAGAGATCTGAGAAGTTCGTAGTGATCGGAGACAAACTATACAGAAGAGGATTCACCTTCCTTTTACAGAAGTGCATTGGGGAAGAAGACGTTGAGGGCATTCTCACCGAGGTACATGAAAGAACATGCGGTCCGCACATCAAGAAAGATGCATTGGCCGCCATCATTTTAAGGCAAGGATATTTTTGGCCAAGTTTGAAAGAACAAGGTAGAAAATTGGTAAACAAGTGCCAAAAATGTCAGGAGCATGCCCATGTCCAAAGATTTCCATCCGAGCTCGTTAGCTCGGCTGATTATCCATTCCCATTTGCAGTATGAGGGATCAATCTCATCAGAGCCTTACCAATGCCACTCGGAGGCCTGAAGTATTGCGTAGTTACAGTTGATTATTTCACCAAGGGGATATAAGCTAAACCTCTAGCTAGTATCACGACCCAAAATATACGCAAGTTCATATGGAAAAAAATTGTATGCAGGTTTGGGTGTCCGAAGGTCATCGTTACAGATAATAGGTCCCAGTTTACTGACTCAGGGTTCAAAGATTTTTCAGAAGAGTTTGGTATAAAGATCCACTTTAGCCCGGTAGCACATCCTCAAAGCAATGGTCAAGTGGAAGTCTCGAATCGAACCATCAAATAAGGATTAAAGAAAAAAACTAGGTAAATCCAAAAGAAAGTAGCCTGGTGAACTCCTTCATGTCCTATGGAGCTACCGAACCATTCCTAGAAAGGTGACCTGGGAAACCCCTTTCTCATTAGCATATGACACTAAAGTATTGATCCAAATATAAGTGACCCATCCATCCCTTCGGGCATAAGCGTTCAAAGAATTTGAGAATGAAAAAGGGTTAAGGATTAACCTAGATCTGCTCGAAGGCAAGAGAGAGGAAACCAAACTCAAAAGGAAAGCTTTCTAATAAAGAATGGCCAACACCATAAATGCTAAAGTAAAACCAAAGGAAACAACCATCGGGGACTTAGTCCTAAGACAGACAAAGCTAGGTTCTAGGAAACCTAAAGGAGGCATATTTGGGCCAACATGAGAAGGACCCTTTGAGGTAGTTGATGAAGAAAGGAAATGAGTATTTAGGCTTTGGGATGCCGAAGGCAGAGAGCTCAAACGTTCCTACCATTCCGAAGAACTTAAGAAGTTTTACATGTAAGGTCTCAATACTTCGAAGGATTGAATAAAAGTAAAGAAGAGGATGTAGGTTTATGCTGAACCTCTATAAAAACCAAGTGCAAGAAGTCATCTTTTCATGAAAGAAGCCCGAAGGAAAACAAAATATAAATAGACTAAAATACATCATTGTTGGGGAGTAGGTTAGGGAGGTTTATAGGAAGGATCATTTGTTAAGGGCTCCACCGAGGGCTCTACCGAAAGCTCAAGTAAAACAGGGCCTGAAGGTTGGGGAGGTTGAAGGAACTCCGTACCAAACGAAGAAGGATCGATGGTGTACCGTTCGTTAGCATTCACCCCAGAGAAATCAACCCTTGGGTTCAGACTAACAATCTGCCTGAAGGCAAGGTAGAAACCCTTATTGAATTTCACCATTGCCTTTATGGCGACATATTTCATCTTTTGGCTGAACCCAGAAAGTTTCTCGTAGGTGGTCTTCAAGTTGAGTTTGAGCCCAACATTCTCTGCCTGAAGTTTATCCATATCAATCTTGGTCTGGTCCTTCAGTTTCTTGAAGTCAACCTCATAGTGCTAAAGCCTTTTTAGGAGTTGCTTGTTTTCCTCTTGTAGGTTGAAGACTGTGTCCTCGATGTCCTTCAGTCTACCCATCCGAGCCTTCATAACCTTTGATAGAGCTTCTTCGGCCTTGGCAAAAGCTCCCACTTATGCCTCAGTATACTCACCAGCTGCAGCTCTACCCGGATCTCATCCATCGGGAGCTTGAATGCCTCTCCTGAGCCCTCTCTCTGGTCCAAGACTTGTTCATACAAGTTTATCATTTGGATCATCTTGGGTATAACAAACAGGGCATGAGTGCTCTTAGTTCGGCTTTAGACCAAACAGAACTACAGACCCTCACCACTTGAGAAATGTACTCGACCAAAAAAATCACCTACCACTAAAGATAAGTCAGAAAGGAAAAAGAAATAGACAAGGAAAGAAAGAAAAGGGATAGTACCTGAGTTGCCTGGAGGCTGTCACGTCCAGGTCTGGGAAGAGATTCTAAAGGTCGTCCATGGTTCGGGCCATGTAGCTCCCTTCTAGAGCTTTGGGACCATAGACTTAGCGTCTTCCTGATCGAATATGCTCTGATCCTCATTCACAAGCCAACCAGGCTGATGAGGAATTACGTCCGATCGCAGATCGTGTAGCTTGGAATCCCTCAATCGGCACCTTTGTTCTTGCGCCTCTCTCTAGTCCGGACCTAGAGTATAAAAATGGCAATGGAATAACTCATGAAGAGGGTCATCCCCGAACATTCTACATAAATTATAAAAAATAGGTCAGAAGGGAAGGGACTTCAACTTTACTGATCTCCGACCCTTATCTAGCATGGACTCCATCGGGAGTATATCTTCAGGCGCCTCCTCAACAGGGACAAATATCTTATACTTACCTCGGATGATATGCATTCTCTTGGGATCGGGAGAATATATAGTCTCATAAATATATTCCATGTTGAAGCCCAGAGGGATCTGAAGGAGATCACCTGAGATCTGGGGCTGGGGATCTTTTAACCCGGTAGCGTCAGGTTGAGAGAAATCGACTGCTTCAGAAGAGCCATCGGGAGCATCCTCGATGATAGTAGCCACCGGCGCAAAAGAACCAGAGCCTTTCATCCTTTTCGAGGCTCTCTTTAGAACTGGCTAGGGTTCGTTAGCAGGAGCCGGAGTAGTAGTGCCCTCTACCTGGCACTGGAAGACATCCTAAAAATTGAATTCCTCAAACTGGGGGAAATCCATATTTACAAAAAGAAAAAATAATTAGAGTTAATATAGAAGTGAACGAAGGACTAAGGATAGGAAAAAACCTTCGATAAAAGCCTCGTGAGATATTTCCCACCAGAGATGCCGAACCAATGTAATATCCCAAGTCGTGGGGGGACAAGGATGAATCCCCAAAGCCTCGAGGTCACCTTTTATGAAGCCTAAGTGGGTAAGAAGGCCTTGAGTAACCAGATGCCAATGAATCGACACCGGGAATAACTCTCCTGGATTATCGCCAAACCAATTTACCAATTAATGAAGCTTATTGTGGAAGTTGATGTAGTTTTCCTTTGAAATAGGATCACTAATGAGTCGGCAAGGAACCTTCATGTCAATCAGATCCCCAACCTTCCAGGTTATCTGAAGTTTCCAAGAAGGATCGGGTTGCAAGAAGAAAAACTCCTTACGCCATCCTTTACGGCTAGAGGGACATTTCCAAACAAAATTATATTTTATTTTAGACGTCCCTCAAGGCCCGAAGTAGTAAAAGAAACTCAGTGCCTTGGTCATCAATTTATAGTATTGGAGGAACGTCTGGAGCATAGAAGAGAGGCCGAAGTCACCATAGAGGGCCACAAATGCATTAATATGGTGGTAGGTGTTCGGGATGAATTAGTTGACAACTACCGCATGGGCTTGAGCCAGGTGATAGAGGAAACTGAAGACCGCATTCTAACTGGGCCTTGAATACAACCATCCACCCAACCTCAGGCTCATAAACCTTACATTTATTGGTGGGGACTCTGGTACGGATCATCCGAGGAAGAAAGTAGGTAGACTGCCACTCCTGAATTAACTCAGGAGTGGCCTTATTGGTAAAATGTTCTACCTCAGACCAATAACCCTCGGGTACATCACCCTTAACCCCTAAAAGGCAGGGAGAAGGAAAAGCATGAGCCATTTTCATTTACCTCGAAGCAAAGGCTTGAAGAAGTTTATTCGAGCAGAAGATCCAAACAAAAAAGGAACTTGAGCGGCTTGATCAACCACCGCCTTATGTCATCGGTCAAAGGTAACCTCTATCGGAAGATCGTCAGAAGGACCTAGAGCGCCGTCAATTCTTCTGAAGAATTCTGAAAGACTGTTCTCACCGCTATGATCACCGCGCTGCCATTGTCCCTTGAAGAAATTCCCCGCTTGATGGAGAGTAGGACAATCTGTATTAAAGATCTTGGAAGAGTACAAGGAAAAGTAAGAAGCAAGAACGAGAAGCAAGAATGAAAGTGAGAGTTTCACTCCAATTCTCCACTACTTAAGGAGAGTCCAGGAATATGAAACGTCTATAGAAGATCGATCCCCACCATTGATTCAAAAAGACATCCTCAGATTCATGCCAAAACGAAACCGCCACAACCCCGAAGGAAAGCATTCGAGAAACAATGGGGGTGCCAGTTAAAGGCCCTAACTTTCAAACGACCAGATACATCTGCATCCGCAAAACAAAAAAGGGCGATTTAAAGGCCCTAACTTTCAAACAACCGGATACATCTGCATCTGGGAAGAAAATGGGGGCCATTCACAAGGCCTCAACTTTCGAATGGCCAGATAAATATGCATCCAGGAGGTAAAGGGGGGCCATTTAAAGGCCACAACTTTCGAATGGCCGGATGCATGTGCATCTGGGAAGCAAACGGGGTCTAGTTACAAGGCCCCAACTTTCTAATGACTAGATGCATATACATCTGAGAAGCAAAGGGGGGCCATTTACAAGGCCCCAACTTTCAAATAGATGGATGCATCTGCATCTGGGAAGAAAAATGGGCCATTTAAAGGCCCCAACTTTCATATTGCCGATGCATCTGCATCCGAGAAGCAAAAGGGGGCAATTTACAAGGCCCCAACTTTCGAATGGTCGGATGCATGTGCATCCGGGAAGCAAAGGGGGGGCATTTACAAGGCCCTAACTTTTGAATGGCCGGATGCATGCGCATCTGGGAATCCACCCTCATGACCTACCATCTGGAGTCCTTCTAGTCTGCCAGATCTTTTAGAGGGGGACTTGAAAGCTAATGGGCCCAAACTAGGCTAACGAGGACCAAGACAGGACGCTAAGGCCCAAAGAGAATCTTAAGTCAACAATCCAGAAAGGGAGGCCCATTAAAAATGACTGAAGACATATGACCCGAATGCATAAGCACACAGCCCGTAGCTTATGCCCTTAGCATTCAGTTGCCTGATGGACGACCTCCTGGACATATGTGCCACGTGTCCACTAACACGAACCTCCTCTTTCACACCAGATACTATAGATATGCCACCCTATTAGACAAGACTATATAAGCCTACCTCATTCCTTTATTTAAGGTAATTATTCACTCTACCCTAGGTCTGGCACATTCGCTTTGCCCATTCACTATACTGACTTAAGCATTTAAGAACCCTCTACCGAGTAAAATTCCGTCGTGGTCTACAAATTATGTTACTTGTGTAGGCCAGTCAACCCTAGCTAGAAGATGCAACCTATCATAATGAAGACCAAGAGCCAGAAGCTCAAGAGCATGGTGGTCCCCACTAAAGGGCTGCCACCAAATAGATTCCAGCATAATTCAGCACATCCTAACCATCGACACAAACACAAGCCCTATAAAACAAAAGGAAAGAAATAACACCCCCACAAAAGAGACTCTATCAAGGAACAAGTCTTGAAGCTTCTTGAAGCATCAGTCATTCGTCTTGTACCCCAAATGGCTCAGTTATCCCATCATATCCTCAAGAGAAGACAATGACAAGCTCTAGATGTCCATCGGCTTCATAAATGTAAATGATTCCTAGTTGACCGACTCATACCCAACACCACTAGTGGATTGTCTTGTAGACTGAACAGCCAGACATGCTTGACTGAGTTTTCTCGATGCATATAGTGGATACCACCAGATCCGAATGAATCCAACAGATGAAGAAAAAACCTCATTTATCAGTGATGCGGGGATACACTCTTACGTAAGGATGCCATTCTATCTCAAGAATGCTGAGCCACTTACTAGAGTCTCATGGACAGGATATTCTTGAAGAAAATTGGCAAGAACCTAGAAGTCTACATGGACGATATAATCATCAAAAGCAAGAATGAGGAAGACCTAATTCGGGACCTTGAAGAAGTATTCGGGCATCTTAGGAGGTATGGGGTATGGTTAAACCAGGGTAAATGTGTATTCGGGGCCAAAGCAGGAAAGTTTCTCGGATTCATGCTGTCCGAAAGGGGATAGATGCAAATCCAGGAAAGAAAAAAAGCTGAGAGGTAGGCCCTTATATAGGAAGATGATAAGGGCCAGTTGTGGGCCGTATACTATGTGAGAAAATCACTCCATAGAGTAGAGGTCTATTACCCCTTATTATAGAAAGGGGTGTATGTACTTGTCCTTTCAGTCCGAAGGCTAAATCCTTACTTTGTTGGGTACTCTATTGTCATCCGGAGCAACCTCTCCTTAAAGGACCCACTGAAAATAGTAGATCTTTCATGGACACTATCCAAGTGGTGCATTGAGCTAAGGGAGTACAAGATTAAGTATGAACCAATGAAAACAATAAAAGCTCAAGCCCTAGCTGATTTTATTGTGTAGTTTCCTTAAGTAGCTGAAAAACATATCCCAGATACAAATCACGAGCCCGTATGGACGTTATACATGGATGGTGTGTCCGGGATAGAGAAACAAGGTGCCAGACTAGTCCTCGAAGATTTCTATGGAATGCAGACCACGAAGTCCATCAAATTCAAGTTCTCAGTTACTAATAATGTAGTCGAATACGAAGCCTTCATTGCAAGTCTCAAATTGAAAAAAAAACCCGAGTATACAGTCCTTAAGAACGTGCAACAACTCGAACCCTTTGGTTTATCAAATAGGCAAAAATTATGAAGTTAAGGAACTAAACCGGAAAAAGTACGTGGACGCAACCAAAAAGATATCTTTACAGTTTGAGAAACTGCAAATTTAAAAGATCTCTAGAACACTAAACGCTGAAGCATATGCCTTGTCCAAAGTATCCAGATACGACAAAGAAAGAGAGGGTTCATGTGTACAACACCTCTGGGTACTCGACATCACCATAGGATGGAGGTTGCCATACTGGAAATTCTTGGCTGAAGGAATACTCTCAGATGATCCAACAGAAGCGACCATGATACAGAGGAAATCTGGGGAATTCCTCATTATCAGCAGTGATCTATATAGATGGGGGTTCTCCTTCCCAATGCAAAAGTGTGTGAGTGAAGGAGACGCACAAGACATTTTAACCGAGGGACATGAAGGGACGTGCGGGTCACACATCCGGGCTAAAGCATTGGCTGCAGTCATGTTAGACAAGGATATTTCTGGCCTAGTTTGAAAAAATAAACAAAGAAGTTAGTCAACAAATGCAAAAAATTCCAAGAGCATGCACATGTCTAAAGACTACCGTCCGAACTCATGAGTTCAATAGATTACCCGGTGTCATTCATAGTTTGGGGCATAAATCTCATTAAAGAACTCCCAATGGCACCAAGAGGACTAAAGTACTACGGGGTTGTAGTAGACTATTTTACCAAATGGATCGAGGCGGAACCACTGGCCTCAATCACTACTGAGAACGTATAGAAGTTTGTATGAAATAACATCATATGCCGGTTCAGGTAGATGCCTCAATCAAGCTAGCTTCAGCTTCACCTTCTCGGATTTCCCTCCAGCAGTTTTCAGTGATTGAGTAATTGTGTACATGCAACAGAAATTCAACAGTCATATCAATCTTCAACATAGTGAGCATAAACAGTAGTTTAATAATTACACATAAGGTATAGCAGTAATGTCACACCAACCTATCTAGTGTTCTTTAAATGAAATAATCACAAAAACTCAATATTGTTCAATGGACATTTACTTCTCAAAACACCATTTTATATAAAGGCTAAGTCATTCGGTCAACTTATGTGTTTCCAGGTGAAAATCCCAAATTCTCATTCATGTTTATTCAATACCGATAATGCTACTAACGACATTATCCCAACCTTCAACTTTCAATAACTCATCTAGTAATCCATAAGAACATCATACACACAACATAGGTTTCCACCCCAATAGGAGATTTAGAAACAATTCTTCCAACAATCGCACATTATCTCCCAACCTACTAATCACATTATTAACAACATTATGTAACCTCATAATCAACATTTAGCATCAACAGAAGGTCCCAAATGACTTCTCACAGTAATCGACCCTCAACCTCATATAACCTCCCCCTTCCCTTTGATCAATGCTAATATCTCAACACTACCATTCTAACAACATCATCTTAACAGTAAGGTAATGCCACACCATCACAATACCAAGTGTACTCAAACTCTATCCTCCTCATCACTAAAATCAAAACACATTTTGATTTGCAAGTATAACACCTAATAATAACATACTTATCAGTTCCATAAGTATAAAAAATAGAATCTCAATCTCGGCTTCAACATATTCAGCTATAGTAGGGATTTTTTGGGAAAATCATTCCATAATCATTCTTTGTTGTAATTTTAAAGGAAATACCTTTAGTAAATTAGGGGGAAGTTGAATTACCTTACATCCAGTTCTTCTCATTTGAAACGAAGGCTAGGGTTTGGAAGCCTTTCATGTTCTGTTTCCAATGGTGTGAAAGAAGGAAGAGAGATGAACCTCTCAGCTCCCAGCCCTCACTCCACTGCTGGCGATGCCAACCAACCGGTGTCCCTTTGCAGGCTTTGCCTTCTTCGTCAATCGTTGCCTCATCAGTCCATATCGATAAGGCAAAACAAAAAAGAAGAAGAAGATAGATCAATCCTCATCAGTAACACCTTGCTGCTGGAAGAACCCCTCCCAATCATCAACATCCCTCTGTTGTCACCTGTCATTCTCCGTTGAAGATCGTCCCCAACCCCTGTCATGGATGAAGAGGAAGAAAGGACCACAAGATCGAAAAAATTGATCTGATCTGTTATGTCCTTCATTTTCCCCTTTTCTTTTCTTAATATATATATATATATAATAATAATAATTTAATTATTCCTCCAAGTTTTAATAAACTTACAAAAGAACCACATTTGTCAACTTCCTTTTATTTCAGTCATTCTCTACCAATCTATCCTTCTAACTTTCCATTCTTTACAAACAAGTCACCCGTTATAAATTCTTCTCATTTAAGTTACTCCATTTTTAATCAGTTATTTTCTTCCAATCTCAGTTGTAATTCTTTAATATTTCTAAACTATTAGCTCAGTTTTCCATTTATTTGAAATTTAACCCTTTATCTTTTAAATCTCTTCTGGCACGGAAGAGAGTCCGGGTCACAACATTCTTTACCCCTTATTTTAGATTTTGTTCTCCGATGAAAAAATCCAAAATAAGGTCTCGGTTCTCAAAGTCTTCAGCAATCATAAGAAATTTTCCAGTGACTTGTCGTACAAGTCTTTCCCAATAGTTTTCAAACCCCAGATTTTCAGAAATTCTTATTGCTTAACTCACAAGTTACCCTCAATTTTACTAACCTATTTCCAGATTTTAGACTTAGTTCTTTTCGTTCCTAGCTTTTCCCAGTAGTTACATCTTACACCTTTAAGTTATCAACTTAGTGGTACTTAGTAGTTTTTAATCTCCTACTTTCTAAATTTTTAATGTAGTCTCTTCTCACTCTTATTTCAGTTTTAATTATTCTCATTTCTTTAGCCCTTCAAGTAGCCATCTTCTAATTATCACTAACATTTCACTCACTTCTTGAGTTTCCAGTAATAAATCTAATCGCATCTTCAAGTTTCCCTAATACGAATTATCTTAGTTGTTCCTTAATCACTACGCTTTTGTTGTTCTACTCTAAACATTTTCTCTTTTTTTGTTTAAAACTATATCCTCACTCTACAGTTCCTATAATAAATTTTATTAGGCATTCTTTACTCAGATCCACCATTGGCCGAGTGCGCACACACTCCGATAATGGTGTTCATCTTAGTGAAGATAAGTTCACAAAAATGGTTCACACCACCCCGTTAAAGTGCCTACTAACACCTATTCCAGTTGATGATGCAATGCATGAAATAAAAATCAAAGAATTAACAACAAAAAATTGAAATAAACAATAACCATAAGAAAACAACAAGGAAAGGAAACGACATATAAGAACAATCAAGAAAGAAAAGTACCAATAATGTCCTGTAATACTCAATGGTGACTCTTATCACCAATCAATAACTCTCAGTTAATCCAAATCAATTATTCCCAGTTTTCATAGTTCTCAATACTATTATTATAGTGACCTCAGTTACCAGTTGTATCAATCAACACAAAGCATATTAAAAAAAATCAACAAACAATACACAATTTTACATACAATCAGTTTATCCAATCTACCATTTTCTCAGTGAATCCAGAGACAAGAGCCAGTTCAATTCAAATTTTAAATTCTTACCAGTCTAACAATTCAAGGGTGAGCTCCAAGTTAAGAGACAAATCTCATAACCCTATGTTTTTCTAGATCCAGTTCTCAGAACAGAAAGAAGCACAACAAGAGATCAAGAACAAATCCACAAAGAACACAAATCATTCAACACTTAATCATAGAATTAAACAATCAACAAAGAATCAGAGAGTAATCAAGAAAGCAATAAACAAAGAAGCAATCAAGCAACAAACATACCATCAACCAAGGAAAACACACAACAACAAAGGATCAATCAAGAAGAAGCAATTCACAAACAATCAACAAATCATAGAAGAAATAAATAGATGTAACATCTCAATTGGCTCAATCTCAGTCATTTCCAGAAATTCAAGTTCAGAAACTTACCTTCTTACCAACCTGCAACATTCATATACTTACACCATACATTCATCATTCATGAACCAAACAATCAACATTCATATTCAAATCACAACAAAGTCAATCATAAAACTTAAATAAACTAATTAAGACTCAAGAAAAATAAAATTTTGAAAGCTACTTTAAGAAACTTTGAAAGCTCACACACTTTGAAAGTAAGGCTCTCATCCTAATTGTTGTGACTTGCCATTCCAGCTGCTTGGTAAAGAAGAGAGTAAACTTCTGTGAATGACATTTCATAACTCCCAAGATATTTTGTAAAACCATTTGAAAGGTTTTAAAAGAAGAGTTCAAGAAACAACTAAGAGCGTGCAGACACAACCCAAGGGTTAAAGTGCGTTTACTTGCAAATTAAGAAAAATAGAAGTAAATAGTGTCGAGATCCTCCAAGTCTTCTTCTATTGAAATTCTTCACCTTCAGGCGTCCATCCTGACCTTTTGTCTAGTTCATGATCAAAGGCAGGTTCCTTGCAATTTTATATGATGGATATGAGAATAGATCGTGATAAGTAATAATATAACCTTAAGTAACCTGAAAATTAATTAAGAATTGAAAGAAAGAAAGGTTTGAGGGACTTACAGGGTGGTGGTGCCGCCACCAAGAAGAAGGGTCGTTCCTAACTTGGCAAGTGAGCCTAACTTCTATTCTTAGTTCCACATTTTAGAGATTCTTGGATTTGCATGCTCCTAGTAGTTGATAGTTAGAACCTCCCAGTAATCGGTTATGCAACTTCAACATGCTTCTCAATGGTATTGCCATGAGGCGTATTACCAAGTAATCCTTCTCAACAAGGTCAAGAGTACGACCACGAGTTTGCCACTTCTCCGTAAATTAACTAACTTCCCAGACGCCTAGTAATGTATGAATATGTAACACAAGTACAAGGTGAGATTACTTATGATCTCGAGGATTTGAATGCCTCATCTCCTGATTTATTAGGTATTCCTCATATTAATGATATCAGTGATCTTATCTAAGCTCCATAGTTTTATTAATAGGTCTTAATCCTTTAAGAGATTACCATTACCATTAAAGCAAGTAAACAATATTTACTACATCTTTTCCTCAATCCATTATTCAATACACGAGTACATGCTCATGGGGATTTATATCTAAGTGAATCATGCTAATGACATATGCACTTCTTCATAACCATTAGTACCATTACTAGTAATATTATTCCAATACTTCTCTCTGTACTTTATATAGTGATCATACATCATTAATATTTACAAGTAGAGTTTATCATCACATTTCGGCAACCACCTACAGTAATATTGCCTTTCTTCATTCATTTGTCTTTCTTCAGTGTATTTACTCCTTGCTCCTTCAATTCTTCTACATTGGAGATATTGCTAAGCATAGGTGTACTTGCTTATGACAATCCAGCTAGCTTTAGCTTGACCTTCTCGGATTTCCCTCCAACAGTTTTCAGTTATCTAGTAATTGTGTACATGTAATAGAAATTCAACCGTCATATCAATATTCAACATAGTGACCATATACAGTAGTTTAATAATTACACATAAGGTATAGAAGTAATGTCACACCAACCTATCTAGTGTTATTTAAATGAAATAATCACATAAACTCAATTATTCAATTGCCATTTACTTCTCAAAACACCATTTTATATAAAGGCTAACTCATTTGGTCAACTTATGTGTTTCCAGGTGCAAATCACAAATTCCCATTCATCTTTATTCAATACCAGTAATGTGTTTGAATTCTTGGCACACCAATAACTTTTGACATAGTACTTGAGCTCATAGGAAGCTATATGTAGCTCACCTAAGCTCAACCCAACTAGAAATAGCTGAACTTAGCTCACAATAGCTTCAGGGAAGATAGAAGTAGCTTCTCTCACCTCAACTCAGCTTAGTTTAGCTAGAAGTAGCTAAACTTAGCTCATGACAACTCAAGGATAGCTAGAAGTAGCTCCCCTTAGCTCAACTCTAGCTAGAAGTAGCTAGACTTAGCTCAAGTCATCTCATGTCAACTCACACCAGCTCATAGGAGTTAGGAATGGCTTGGCATTCGCTCATATTAGCTAGAAGTAACTAAATCCAGCTCATTATCAGCTCACTATAGCTAGAAGTAGCTATACTCAGCTCTAACTTCAACTCAAGTTAGCTAGAAGTAGCTAACCCCAGCTCATGTTAGGCTGAAGTAGCTAACATTAGATCACACTAGCTAAAAGTAGCTAGTACTATCTCAAGTTAGCTCACAAGTAACTAACTCTAACTCAAGTTAGCTAGAGGTAGCTAACTTCAACTCAAGTGAGCTATTCTTGATGAAGAAGTGTCTTTCAGTTCAAGGTGAGCTGAAAGGAGCTCAATCATGTGTGTAGTGACCATTTGGAATATCTTTGTTATATTTCATCTTATTTCATGAATGACAACACCCATTGGCATCCCTTTGTACAAAATAAGGGTATTTTGGTAAAAGAGGGCATCATAGGTGCAAGGTGTATATACCTTGGCACTAGAGGCAACTCCCTTGGTGGTTACCTACCCATAAATGGCCAAGGGCTGCCCCAATTGGCAAAGAGGTGCCATTTTGAGAGGCACCATTTCGCTAAAGGAGGGTGGTTATCTTGATCATGTGGTCTTGATGTGATCTAAGGGGGAGTGTACTTATAGGCCCTAATGTACTAGATCATTCTGGCCCTAAAAGGACTCTTCTACCCCTTAACCACCTCTCCTTATCTATAAATAGATGAGGAGAGGCTGGCTTCACACACATCTCTTGGAACTTTAGAAGTTACATCAAAGACACTTCTTCATCTTCATCTTCTTCCTCTCATCTTCAAGGCCGAGATTAGTAGCCTTTCTTGTAACATTTTGAGTGGAAATTTAGTTTGTCTCTTCCACACGAACCCCATTACAAACCTTCAAATCATTACCCTTCTATTGAAGAAAGGCGCCAACATCATTGAAGAACAAAGAAGGTGATTTTGGTAACTCAAAGTTTGAAGATTTGGATCTTACGTTTCTAGGTGCAAAGATTCATTTCCTTTTATAGTTTCCAAGAAGAAATTTACATACTCTTAATCCCTAAATATATGTATGAGTATGTTGTTCTTCTTCACTAATTGAACACAAGAAAGATGCATGATATATTCGAAGAGACATCATCCTATGAATCCGCCCTAAAAGTGAAGTTGTGTGAACTTTTATGCATGAAATGAGATTCTTAGAAGAGAGATGAACCTCTCCTTTGAAACACAGGCTAGGGTTTGGAAGCCCTTCATGTTCTATTTCCAATGGTGCGAAAGGAGGAAGAGAGATGAACCTCTCAGCTCGTAGCCTTTGTTCCACTGCCGGTGACGGCAACCCGCCGATGTCCCTTTGTATGCTTCACCTCCTTCGTCAATCGTCGCTGTTGAGTGCAAATGGTGTATTTTTTTAATGTCTTTTTACTCAAGTTTCACACTTATAATTAACCCTTTTTTTAGCCCCAAGCACAAGGATCGCACATAGTCTGTAGCTTACGAGTAAGGGTGTCAAACCCAAGAGAAAAGGTGTCTAAAGGTTGTATGAGTGAAATGTTGCTAATGTACTATGAGAAATAGGTAAGGGCATCAAATTTAGTGATGAATTTTATGGTGAATCAAGTAACTAATGGTGCTAACGCTATTCCTACCACACTTAACAAAACTACTAAATTAACTCAATCAACAAGCAACACAAAAAGGGGGTTTAAAATAAATATACTAAATCTCTCTCAGGGTTTGTCTATGCATTAGGGGGCTCACTATGTGTTTTATGTATGCTTAGAGGTGAGCTACTACAACTAATTCCATGCTCCTCTCAAATTCTATGGATAATCTCCCACAAGATACACCTTCACTTAACCGCTCTCGCACATTAAGGACGATGCCCTTAGGAAGTTACTATGGTTGGGTCACGCCTCTCTCGAGCAAGCAACACACCTCTCAACAAAAGTGAGATTAGTCACTCTCGTGATCCAATACTCACTCTTGAGGATTTACAGCCCTTAAACTACTAACCAATTAACTCATTAAGGTCATCTATGACACTTAGAGAGCTAATCAATCAATTCCTCAAGTGTTGTTCAATTAAATTCCTCTTGGAAATTTAATCGAACACCTAGAAGAGTAAATGTGAATGAATACTTCATTCAACATACCACACATGAAAGAAGTGCTAGGAATGATATCTAAGTCATATTAAGCATAGAAACACATAGCTAACCCCCTAAGCTAACAAACCCTAGGAGAAACCATGAACTACTTATTGCGTGGCTCACACGTACACATTTTCATAGTGTCTATTAAAATCACCACCAGAAAAAATGGTGAAAATCTGAGAAAATTGTCGAGGGGAAAAATTCATAATTATCGGGACTTTATTTTTTCAAATG
>JBBYHH010015376.1:0-16859 GCA_038382905.1 Daphne laureola
CTTATGTATGGAACTGAAGCATTAATCCCGATAGAAGTAACTTATCCATCCCTCCGGGTATAAACCTTCCAAGAAGTTGAAAATGAAAATGGGCTAAGGACTAACTTGGACAAGCTCGAGGGCAGGAGAGACCAAGCCAAGCTCAGATGAAAGGCCTTCCAAGAAAGAAAAACTAAGTCTAACAATTCAAAAGTTAAGCCCAAAGGAATCAGAGTTGGAGATCTACTGCTAAGGTAGACCAAACTGGGTTCAAGAAAGCCCAAAGAAGGAGTATTCGGGGAGACATGGGAAGGACCTTTCAAAGTCATTCATGAAGATAAAAAAGGAGTCTATAGACTCTGGGATAAAGAAGATAGAGAGCTCGAATGACCATACCACTCAGAAGCACTTAACATATTTTATGTGTAAAAATAGTCCAAAGATCCAATGAAAGGAAAAGAGAGGAAGTAGGTTTATGTTGAACCTCTATAAAAATAAGTGTCCAAAATATCAAGCTTCATTAAAAACGCCTGAAGGCCATTACAAGAGAAACAACCTGAAGCTATAAAAAAACAGATGATTACAAGTCAGGGGGATTGGATGTTGAAGGTTCTTCCGGAGGGAGTGTTGAAGGCTCTTCTGGAGGGGTTACTGAAGGTCCAGAAGGTGTTGGTTTAGAAGGCACCGATGGCAGCCAGAACTCAGGACTGCACTATGAAGGATCTGCTACGTGGACTTCCGTGGAGTCAAGACCTGAAAGGTCAACCCTAAGATTCCTCTCTAGTACCTGCCTCCGGGCAACACAGAATCCTTCACAGAATTTTCCGACAGCCGAGACAGTCGCATCCATTATCTTCTGGAGGTACCCGAAGATCATGTCATTTTGGTTGTTCAACCTGGACTCCAATGTATTGATCTTGTCCTGAAGAACCTTTTTGTCTTGCTCATAGTGATCATTCAAATTCTTGAAGTTGGCATCAGACTCGACATCTTTCTTCTTGAGCTCCTTAACCTCATCACAAAGGTTATAGACTTCATCCTCAGCTTCCTTCAGATGGAGCATTCGAGAAGACATCACCTTAACCAGAGCTGCCTCAGCCTTCTCAAAAGATGCCACCTCAGCTTCTGTGGCCCCTACCTTTTTTAGCTCTTCCCGAACCTCATCTATCGGGAGCTCGAACGACTCAGTCGGGCTCATCCTTCTACCCAACACTTGCTCATAGATGTTGATCTGTTGGATCATCTTGGAAATAACAGTTAGTGCCAGAGTCACCCGAAGCTCGGCCTAGGACTGAACAGAGCCAGTAGCCCGAACCAGCTGAGCAATCCATCCGGCCACATAATGGATCTAAAACCAAAGGCAAGTCAGCAAAACAAAAAGTTTGACAATATATATACAAATCAAAGGAAGTGACAAGTTACTCAAGAAGCTTGAATAGCCATCCTAGAAACTTCTACATCCAGGTCTGGGAGGAGAGTTTGAAGATCATCCATTGTCCGGGCAGTTGTAATCCACCTTCATAACTCCGAAGCCATAACTCTGGCATCTTGGTCATCCAGGAGGCTTTGGTCCACATGGACCAACCAACCAGGTTCCTGAGGGATCAGATCCCCTCCTGAAGTATAGAGCTGTGCATCCCTTTATTAACGCTTCTATTCTTGCACATATCTCCAGTTCGGACATAGACCGCAAAAATGAAAACAAGACAACAAATGAAGAGGATCATCCCTAAACATCCGGCGTAAATTATAAAAGATTGGCCAGAAAGGAAGGGACGTCAACTTAACTGATTTATTCTTACCTAACGTATACTCTATCGGGAGTACACCTTTGGGCGCCTCGCCAGCAGGGGCAAAAGCCTTAGACTTTCCTCAGGTAATTTTCCTTCTCTTTGATTCAAACTCCTCCATGCCTTTACAAACATAATCCATCGTAACTCCAGGAGGAATCTGCAACACATTTTCAGCCGAACCGTGAGGAGGAAAGCCATCACTACCGGACAGAGTAGAGATGTCAAAATTGACTCCCTCTGAGAAGCCTTCAGGTGGCTCCTCATTAGCATCCGTAGGCACGCCCGAACCTGAACCCTTCTTCTTTTTCGGGGCTCATTTCGGGGTTGGTTCGGGCTCAGAAGCCGGAGCTGATGGCCCAATAAGAAGATTCTTGAAGACACCTTCGAAGTCAATGTCCGGCTCATCATCCAAAAAACTCATCTCTGTAAAAAAGATAGGATAAATTAGAGTTAATATTAGAGTGAACAAAGTATACAAAGGGAAGAAAAGAACCTTTGACAAAATCCTCGTGACATATATCTCGACGGAGGTGCCGAACTAGATCTAGGTCCTGAGCCGATGGAACACAAGCCCGAATCCCGAGTCCAGCTAGGTCACCCTTTTTTAATCGAAGGTGAGTAAGAACACCCTGGGTAATCAAACACCAATGAATAAGCACCGGGAACAGTTCTCCAGGATCTTCGCTGAACCAATTGACAAGTTGCCGAAGTTTGGCATAATTTTTTTTTTAATTTTCCTTCGAAATGGGGTCGTTAATTAAACGCCAAGGAGTCTTGACATCAAGAAGATCTCCAACTTTCCAAGCAGTCTGGAGCTTCCAGGAAGGATTGGGCTGCATGAAGAAAAACTCCTTGTGCCAACCTTTTCGGCTGGCGGGGCATTTCCAGGTAAAATTATATTTTATTGTGGAGGTTCCTCGGCCACCGAAGTAGTAGAAGCAGTTTCGGGCCTTGGTCATGATTTTATAATATTGCATAAAAGTCGGGAGAATTGGAGAAACCACGAATGCACCATAAAGGGTTAGGTAGGCGTTAATGTGAGAATAGTTATTCGGGCTAAACTGGTTGACTGCAACCCCATGGGCTCGAGCCAGCTGACGAAGAAAAGGATGGGGAGGAAAATGAATCCCGCACTCAAGTTGAGCCTTAAACACTACCATCCAGCCGACACCAAGTTCATAAACCTTACATTTATTACTAAGAACCCGAGTACGAATAGACCGTGGTAAAAAGTAGGGTTTTTTCCACTCCTGAACCAATTCCGGAGTAGCTCTGCTTTTAAAGTCTTTGACATCGGCCCAATAGCCTTCGGGCACTACACCTTTCACCTCTAGAAGGCAAGGGTCCAAAGGATGACTAATAGAAGGAACAGGAAAAGAAGCCATTTATTTTACCTCGAATCACTCGTTTGAAGAAGCTTATCAGAGCAACCGGACCGAACAAAAATAAACCCCGAGCAGTCTGATCAACCACTCCCTTGTGCCGGCGGTAGAAAAGAACTTATGCTGAAAGATCATCGGAAGGATCAGGAGCATCGGCTAGCCTCCATACAAATTCTGGCAAACTGGTCTCTCCTCCGCTGCGATGCCGTCGTCCCTTAAGCAAACTCACCGCCTGATGGAGGTGAGGGCGATCCGTTATTAGAAAACTTAGGAAGTACTAGAGTAAGAAAGGAAAGCAAGAATGAGAAGTGTAGGTTGTAACTCATTTCTAAAGTATTTATAGAGTGTCCGGGAATACGAAACGTCACTAGAAAGTCAATCCACACCGTTAATAAAAACGTTACACCGAGATCACGCTATTGCTAAACCGCCACACCCGTAGGAAAGCATCTAGCACGATGATGAGATAAAGGCCCGAAGGAAAGCTTCCGGGAGTGAAAAAGGGGCAATTCTAAGGCCCCAAGAATTTTAAATGGCTGGATGCACTTGCATCCTAGATTCAAAGGGGGAAAATTGTAAGGCCTCAAAAATTTCAAATGGTCGGATGCACCTGCATCCGGGATTCAAAGAGGGGAAATTCTAAGGCCCCAAAATTTCAAATGACCGGATGCACCTACATCTGGGATTCAAAGGGCAGAAATTCTAAGGCCCCAAGAATTTGAAATGGTCGGATGCACCTGCATCCGGGAGTCAAAGGGGCACAATTCTAAGGACTAAAAATTTTCAAATGGCCGGATGCACCTGCATCCAGGGTTCAAAGGGGGGTAATTCTAAGGCCCAAAATTTTTAAATGGCCCGATGCACCTGTATCCGGGATTCAAAGGGGGGCAATTCTAAGGCCCTAAAAATTCCAAATGGCCGGATGCACTTGCATCCGAGATTCAAAGGGGGGCAATTCTAAGGCCCTAAAATTTTCAAATGGCCAGATGCACCGGCATCCGGGATTCAAAGGGGGGCAATTCTAAGGCCCAAAAACCTAGAGTCCTCCTAGTCTGACAGGTTCCTCTTGGGGGGACATGATGGCCGATAGACCCAAACCAAGTCTTTAACGCCCAAAGTGGGTCCATAAACCCAAAAAGCCCGCAAAAATTCTTGATTCAGCAACCCAAGAAAGAGGGCCCATTAAAACCGGCTGAGGACACCATACCCGAACGCACCCATCCTCAAGCCGAGGTCACACCCACAACGCATTATGACCTGATGACTTGTATTCATAATACATTTACCACCTGTCCTTTGACACCCGCCACCTCTTTCCTATCAAAGTAGTACAGATTTGTCACTCTATTAGACAAGACTATATAAGCCTACATTATTCCTTCATTTGAGGTAACTATTCAGTCTGCCCAAGATCTGGAACATTCTCCCTACCCATTATACTGAGTTAAGCATCGGAGGACCCATGATCGGGCAAAACTCCGGCGCGGTGTACAGATTCTGTCAACTGCGCAAGTTTACCCAACAAGACATGGAGATGAAGCTGAATGTCATCAAGACCAGAAGTCAGAGACTTAATAGCATGGTGGTCCCTATTGAAGAACCGCCACCAAAAGGTCCCACTTAAAATCCAACTCCTTAGACAGAATGTAAATCACAAAACCTTAAAGTAAAGACTTTAGTATAAGATGATAAGGTGACATATGTAAGTAACATAAATTTACATTTTTATAAGAAACATGTATTTGAATATACAAAACTACTTTGTATATTTTATGTCACTAACACATTAGCACACATGTTTTCATATTCATGTGAATCAAACAAGTAATTTTCACAAAATTTCTTGCAATTTCTTATCAAAGCCGAATTCTCAAAATAATTTATCACATGGTCATTCAAGACTTTTAATATTCTAGACATGAATTTGATAAACAATTCATCCAAAATTCATGGAAAAAACAACATGAAATAAATTCAATCTCATGGAAAAGATCAACATGCAATTTTATGCTCATTTTTTACCTCAACAATTATTGATAAATATTCATTTATCCGAATTGAATTCCTTACACATAAACATGAATGAGATTCTAGCAACACAAGCTCTAATACCAATTAAAGATTTTAGATCTTTTAGATTCTCATTACATGTTCATATTCATACAAAACACATGATTACATGAAAGATTAAAAGGTATGACATCTCACAAATATCATGCTTAATTATAGAAGAATGTATAAGAGAACATAGAATACAAATGACCATGAAGAGGCCGAATATATAAGTACCTTTCACCCTTAAAAATAGCTTAAGGAATTTATAATTCCTTGCTAAAAAAAAACGTAAGCTCCTTCCTTGCTTGATGATGATTCACCTTCTTGAATTCTCCTAAGGTTGATGGTGGATGGAAGGGGAGGAAGAAGGCTTCCTTAATCACCAAGAAGAAGAATAAGAATGGACAAGAAGATGATCCCAAGATGGGAAAAAAGTGTTGATAGGACACTTTGTAAATTCACACTTAATCACCAAGAAATTCACTTGAAATGGCGCATAAGGGAGAAGAAGAAGAAGAAGAATAAATTTGTGAACTAAAGTGTATTCCAAATGGCCATTTTTCTTACTATTTATAGTTGAAGAAAATGGCCATTAGAATTATGGTCATTACTTTAACCATTAAGCCTTCCACTAAGACTTAAAGCTTACATTTAAGATTTTCATGGCTTCACATTTTTCGTATTCCACTAGCCATTTGTTCCATAAGATGAATGACCTATTTTCCCTTAAAATTACTCCATAATTCATCTATATACATAATATAGCTTTAATGGAGTTAATCCATGGTGCAAGGTGCATACACCTTGTACCAAAGTTACCAAAGTACCCCTACTTTGAAATGGTTCTAAAGGTGGAAATAGATACAAAATAAGGATTGGATTTATAAAAAATAATTCCAAACAATTTAAATTCATATAATTGAGCTCCTTTATGTTCATTAGTGCACTTTTATCAACCCTTACTTTTATAAACGATGCCTTAATGGTTTCTTCTTCACTTGAACTCACAACTACTTTTAGTTGTAGTGAGTAAGAGTACCAACTCAAGAAGTTTTCTTGGTGCGCCAGAGAATTCCAATACATATGCCTAAGAAGAATGAAAAAATCAAGCTCTCTCTTTCTCTTTCTCTCTCTTTATTAATTTTTATAATTGTTAGGTTGTAATTCTCGGATAATTTTTTAATTTCTCTAGATGCTTGGCTATATTACTTGCTACACTTACATTGGTTGATTGGTTCAACCTTATTTTTGTTATCTTGGATGATTTATATGACTTTATATGTGTTTTGCTAAGAAGTTTTGCTTATCTTCTATTTGTTGATCATATGATCAACATGTTGATAGTAACTCTATCAACATGTTGATAATCTGTTACTCCAGAATTTAGTTTGACTCATACTTTGACTTTGTTGACGGTATGTTTTTCTTTCTAGATGGGTTTCCTAACCCTTTATCTCATAATTCAAGCATGTTTGCATAGGCATATCAAACTCTTTAAGAAAGCATGCTTAGATTATCTAATGCATATACATGTATGTTCACTGTTAAATGACCTTGATTAATATTTTCATGGTATTTAGCATGGTCTTTTTAGCCCAAGTATCAACAACACATGTTAGTCAGATGTGGTGAATACTCATACACTGTTAATACTTCGTTCTGGTAAATGAGTTGATCACTTCAATTATGCATAAATTCATGAATTAAACTATTCTAAAGTCTTAGGAACCATGAACCAATACATGCATATCACTTTATGTGTTAATGATCACAAAGCTACTACTTGTATCATTTGGTGATTATCAACACATTGATGGTACATATATCAACGCGTTGATGAGAACTTAGTTATACACTTAGTCTCACTTACACTCTTACATTATTACTCCTTTTCATTTTTACCTTTTTGATGATAACAAAAAGGGAGAGAAATATGTTCACGAAGTAAGGGTGGAGCTTGATCATTTTGATAAGTTGCACTTGTATCCAAATAATGTTTTTCTAAAACTCGGTTTAAAGGGAAACATGTTCAAAGGGAGAGAATATCTCTATTTTGCTCAAAAACTTTATCAAAGCTCATTCCAAGGGGGAGCATCCTCTTGAAGTATTTTTTTCATCATAAAATAAGGGGGATATTGTTAACTTTGTTGACCTCTACCATATGTTTTGATAATTCCAAAACTTTGAGGATCAATTTGTAATCTGCTTTTTCCATCGAAGAAACTTATACCCCCAGAACTGCCACCTCTCCAGCAACCCAAAGAAGCCCTCCCCGCCCTCCGATGTCGCCAAAATCACTAGAAAACGGTGTGAATTATTTCTGACCTGATTGACTGGCTCGGAAAAATCTATCAACCGAGACTCCAACCGACCATGTGCCACAACTGCCAGGAGCTGTGTCGGCCAACACTGAGATCTCCGCCACTGTCTAGCGCATAAAATTTCAAAACTCATCGGGGCTTTGAAAATCACAGGAACCCGCTTCCCTCAAACCCGATTTCCTGCAGGGTTCAATTCTGTTTTTTTTTTTATAAAATCCTTCATTCGTGATTTTTGGAAGAAGCAGATTTGAGGAAGAGGTGATGGAGGAGTAACTTCAGGTAGTTCAAGAACAACGGTGTTGAGTCGTGGTTTAATGAAAAAGATAGTATTTTTATTAATAAATAAATAAAAATGAATGTTAAATGTACCACGTGAGAAGTGTAAGGTCATAAAATTTAATTTATTAATAGAGAATCATTATAATTAACAAAACAATCATGAAAATTGCACTTAATGTGTAAGTCAAGTTATAAATTTAGGCCTTTCAAAAGAATGATGGTGAATTTGCACATAATTCAGTAGATTTTTCATACCTGAAGCTAAAAAAAAAAAAAAAACGCCCTCAACCCTGAACTTTTGATTGAATTGTTTTTGTTGATGCTTAAATAGTAAATTATGTCTAAGTAAGATGATGATTTAATATTCTTTTTCTGTTAAATATTTATGTTACTTTAAACATTTAATCCAGCAAGACGAACATAGCTCATAAACTTGTTATCACAGTTTCAAAATCAACTATCCCCTCCAACTTTTCACCACAAAGATCTCATTCACTTTTTAAAAACGCAATCTCTTTTTTCCCACCAAGTATGGGACCACCTGCCACTGCCCAAACTTTCTTCGGCCGAAAGATAGCATGGTCCTAACAGAATGAAAATATCAGTAACTGACAGTCTTTGGACGGACCTTCCGGTGGGCGGTAGTCCCGGCTCTAGAGCACATGCGCGGCTCCTGGTACTGAGAAAATAGTGTCCGAGAAGCGGCAAAAGCAACAGCAACAGTCAAGTTGCCTACTAAACTACACAATATAACAGGAAAAGAGCCACACAAGTGGTTAAAAAAGAAAAAGAAAGCAAAAATATGACAATATTCCCATTATGTTAATCCAAAAGTTGGAAAAAGAGATGATCTTTACCCTACAAAGTTGCAGTGCCCTCTCATGGACCCGCCACCAGCAGTCCTAGGTTTGTTATCCCTGTGAGGACACAGTTTCAAAGTCTCTGGATTGTGGGTGAATTAGGATAACAACCCTGCATGATTAAAAGCAAGCACCAAAAAGAGTTGTAATTCATCTTCAGGTCACAATCAGAGACAGATACACACTTAGGGGAGTGAATTCTACAGTATCTTGCAATACCAAATTAGTCAAAGTGATTTGGCTAATCTCCACTACCTTTTCCGGTACTCCTGGCTAATCAGATGCAGCCAAATCTTCTACCTTTTCCTTGCTTGAATTGACAAAAGGAATAAAAGTAGGGGTAATTATCCACTACTTATCTTTTTCACAAGTGTCATCTCTTGCCCACCTCCGGATTTGGCATCCAAATGATAAACAAAATCTCAGTGGTTAGAGCCGGCATCGTTGATTACCTGTATATACCTCCTTCGTGGAAAAACCGTACTAATGAAGAAATGTTAGTTCCTAGGACCCCTAGGCTGCAAGTTGCCATTGCTTTGTTGATCAAAGAAGCACTCGTTCAATGATAGGCCAAAATGTGGGAAACTACGCCGTTAAAAAAGGATCTCAACTGAAAATTGGATACTTTAGAGCTCATACTGTACAAACTCGGTTAGTTTGGGGCCCTCATTCAGATAACTTGAAACGTGATAGTGATCTATCAATTTAGAACCCAAGAGATGCCAAGAGAGAGAGAACTGACGAGTTGCAAGAGGAGACAAAGAGATTCTTTAGGTGTAGAAAAAGGCGAGGGAAATGTGTGTAGTAAGTACCTTTTATATGGTATGCACCATCCAATATATAGGGTGGTAGGAATGACAGTGAACTCGAGTAAATCACAATCTGCAGAGATCCGCACCGCATATCGCGAATTTATCTGTGGACTTTAACTGCGGGTTTATGGAGGTGAATTGTTTTCTGACCCGCAATGGTTCGTGGAGGTGGAGGTACCGCGAACCTCCACCATCCGCGGATATTCGCAACCCGCGAGTCCATTATACATACTAATTAGTCCAAAAATCTTTTATCTAGAAACAAACTTCTATATTTTATTTCCCTAATATTCTTAGTTTGTAGCATAAATAGAAATGTGCCTAAATGTTTGGATATTATTTTATGCATGTCTAATTAATGGATGCGATTATCCGTAGAAATAATAGTTGAAATTTATCTAATGTTGATATTGAAGTATCCGCAGATATCCCAGAAATGTAAAAAAATCTGTGGATGATGGAGGTGGAGACAAATTTGCATCTGCTAGGAAAGTAAACCGCAAATCACAGAGGTAAAAAAATCCGCAGATGGTGAAACTGAATGAAATTCCTCCGCGAATAATCTGCTCTACTGTCATTTATACAGGATGATGTCAGAGCTCATTACAAAGCGCTTGATCATTGGAGCAGTGCCATAAATATGGTTGTGTTTGTGGAACTTGTGGAGATAGCCCTTATAGATATTATGAACATATTTGACTTTTGAATGTAGTATAATTAAGAGGGAGATAGCTCATCTGTGCTCTACTAAGAGGTGGTCGTATTGTACGAGGTGACCCTGTTATGGGGGTCCTCGTATTTTGATCGTCTTGGTTTGGTGGGTCTTGACTGGCCTATATATATCAAGACGCAAGCACACATGAGTGACAGAAATACACTTTTCTCTAATAGCAACACGCTTTCAAGATGAAATAAATCAAGCAAAATTACAGGAGATATGCTTAACCCTAACTATAAAGTAGGAGTATAATGTAAATGGAGCTCTTAGAAAATTGATCCATTAACCTAATAATGTGACCATGCAACGCTCCAACCAATAATAGCTTCACACACAAGTATTCTGAATTGTTGGTGTAGACTGTAGCCCACATTCCACTCTTTAGTCTTTACAGTGACTTAAATCCTCTCTTCGTCACTATCACCTCCAAACAAAGTAGACATTTTCATAGCCAAGTTTGCAGCCATCTGCCTTCTTTGGAAATCAGGCATCAACCTTAAGTTGTTGCGCATATTTCCTATTTCTGACATTAACTGCTCCAGATCCTCTATATTGTGATGCGCACCCTTTTCTGATTCAGAGTCATTGTCAGACTCCTCTTCCTTGGCAGCTGCGCTCTTATCATTATTCTCTTCCACTGCAGTCTTTGATGCAGGGGGGTGGAGCTCCTCTGCAAGATGTCTTGCTGTGTTTCCTTGATCAGACTCGGTTACAAAATTTAACTGACCAGATGAGGTTGCAGCATCTGAGATGGTGTTGGTTGCATGAGCAGAGACCCATCCAGTTTCAGTCTCGTCCCATGGATCAGCAGAACCCGCAGATAGGACCTCATAGTCGAATTCAAACTCAGCTTCTTCTTCTGACAACTCTGGACAGATACGAAACATAGTTTAGCATTTGGTGAATAAGTTTAATGTGCTAACTAGATGAACAACACAAATGAGAGAAGAAACCTTCATTCTCGGGAAGCGACGGCCTAGTGATCTTATCCCCAGACTTCAGGACCATTCCAGGCCACATGTAAGCAGATAAAGCACCAAAAATACGTTCCAAGCCTTGAGAATCACCATTTACTGACAAGCCTGTGGAAAACAGCAGTGAATTACCATTCCATATCAGGGATGGAGACGTAATTTAACTTATACATGACCCTCTATTAGTTCAGTTACATCCTACATAGTGAATCTGTCATGCCTGCTTCTGTAACAAACATAAAAGCGTTTAACATGACCAAGATTTCAATGTTGCTATTTTCCCAAGACCCCGGCTTACATTTATCGAAATCAGCACTGGATGCACAGGCTTCAATAAATTCAATATTGTGTTCACAGCACCATTCTAAACATGATCTCCGGATTTCTAACGATGGTTCTTCATACCCCAGCAAACTGCTACCCTCAGTCTCAGAGATTCCATAATCTCCGAACTCAGCAAAATGATCAGCAGAAGCCTCTTCACGCTTCAGAAGGTGCCTTTTGTATTCGGCATGAACTGGATGAGTGGGAAGAAGATCCACTTTGTTCCCAACACATAAAGATATCTCAAAGTTTTGAATATCAGTGTGTGACACCCATTCCTGAAGTGCAGTGAGAGTTGATAGCTGCAGGTATCAGGTATCTGGTCAGATGCTCAGAAATATATGGTAGCATAGAAGAAAGACGCTTCAAACATAAAACATTAATGACATTTTCCAATGGATAAAAGAACCATGGTTGGAGCTGTACTTCGCTCATGTCAAAGACCATAACTACAGCTGTCAACTGGTTGAAGCTTGGTAAATTTGAAACTGAAAACCCATCCTCGAGATGAGCCATCCAGAGCGAAACATCAGCTGTGTAGTACTTGGTATTGATGGTCCAGCTGTTTGTCAACCATGAATGAGATTGAGAATTGAGCTTTGCTATGATTACTGTAAATAATAAAAAGAACATGTGCACTTGAATGTGATGCGTTTAACTCGTTTAACTCGCCCAATTTAATTCAATGAACAAGTAAACATTTGAATGTAGTGCAACCAAAGTAAGCAGTAAATAAGCACCAACCAGTACGATTTTGCTATTCAACCCCTTCTTTTATAAAGTTATCATCCCCCGCTCAAATTATATATACATATATAGATAAACACTTTCCCAGAGTGAATTTGGAATCAGTTATAATGCTCATAAGAGTTTCCATAAACATTACAAGTGTGATGAAGGAATACGAAGATTACAAAGAGGAAGGGGATAATTCCAAATTCAGACATACCCACGAGCAATTACTTGAGATGATGAATCAGAGGCATCTTCAAAATCCTCAGTGATCAAACCTACAAGTTATAGTAAAAAACCAAAATGATTGTGATAATAAAATTTCACTAGAATATGAAAATTGATTAGCTTTTATCAGATTCCAAAAAATCCACAAGAAAGTGAGTTAAGTGTTCGGATCGACATTCTGATGAACAGAATAAACATGCAGCAATACTTGGGAATTCATGGCAGTAAAAGGATCCAACAGTCTAAGTGAGAGAAAGAGAGCAAGAAGGTTACGAGTTAGCAGGGTGCGTTTGCCGACATTAGAAGATCCGATGATGAGGATGCCAGGCCGGTTATCCAGAGAGTTCCTTTCAGAAGTTTCCGTGCCCATTTTCAAGTCCTCCAGATCAAAACTCTTAATTTGCTGGCTTCCCGGCAGATTCAAGGCTGTGTTCTCAAACTGATTACATGCACGTGTACATGAGACGATGGCTTGATCTTGATCGGTGCTTGGGGTAGGATAAAGGGTTCTTCTTTCCCCACTCTTTCAGCCTATATCAGTTTTGACCATGAACTTAGTACCGGACACTTCACCCTTTTTTCAACAGAAATATAGCACATTTGTGATTTGACCTTCCGACTTGAAGTTGTATAGTTGATCGATATTCAGAAGAATGTCGTGTTTTTTAATTGTAAGGATTGAACGTGATAAAATCAAATCTTTGGCCTAGTGGTTAAAGAAATGTTTCAAATCTCATACCCAATGCATACTGTATTTATACTTCCCATACCCATGTCTCAGTAATCTCCACTGAGATATGTACTCAGAGTCTAAGTAACACCCTCTTGAACATGATAAAATCACGGATCATCCCAGTCCTACAAAAATTAGCTGTTCCATTCCAAAGTTCTCTAGTTATGGCTCAAATGCCAATTGTACCCATTAGTCAATACTAAACCCAGATTCACTAAGCAAAACCGATAAACCGCCAGAAACAATTTGTTGCAAACAGCATACTGCCAATTTGAAGCTAAACAGAGACGCTCGGGCAGACACTTAATTAATCCAAGCAACTAAAAAAACAAATTAATATACATTAGTTGAGGCAAATCGTCGAGCACATGCATGGCGAAGAGGGGAAATGCAAATTATCAAACATGCACACTTCAGTCACAAGATTATACACGCCCACTGGAGGTAAAACAAGCGAAATACAAATCAGAGCGAAAGAGAAGAACCTTGAAGAGAAGACTGAAGTTTACTCGATTAGCCAGTAGATGCGGCGGTGCCGGTGGACGGTGATGTAGCGACCAGCAACGCCGTCAGTTCCGGTGGCGCAAGCGCTGGCGATCTCCCAGTCGACAATCGTCGTGGCCGAAGACGGGAAGTGGGTTCTCCGTTTGTCAATCGATCAGCTGCTCAGGTAGAGTTTCCGATTCTTGAATAAGGCTGTTGCCTGAATCATTTTGACTTTTCATTGTTTACACATTGGGTCCTTAACCTTACTGAATCTTTTATTTATAGCCCAAACGTTTTTCAGTATCCATTTTCACACCTATACTAGTGTACTCTCTCAGGTACTTCTATTCTAATCTACAAAACCAGGTCCTGCGACACTCTTCCGAGATCATTTTTAGATCCATATATAATCAATAACACATATTAATATCTTAAAATAATATGTCATTCAAAATACATATAGAGTATCTAAACTACACCTATATCACATTTTTTGGATTCCATAATTGGTCTTGTACAAAGTCTCAGATCAAAATGGTTTTGTAGATTAAAAAATCCTTTGTGCGTACTAGTCCTTTCATAATCATCACGTTTCGCTGGTGTATGACAAAGAGGACGAAGCTCATGTTTCTTTTTTTCTCTTTTTTTTTTTCTTTCCAATCTTTCTTTCCGCTTGTCCTCATAAGAAAATCGAGTAAACTCCACCCGTAATTTCTTAAGTTTTATGTTTGTTCTATTTTGATCATATTTTAAGAATTTATATCATTTTCGTCCTGTAAATTTGAATTGTGTGGACCGTTGTGACTTTTACCATTATCTCGGACATTTAGTGTGTGAAATTACTAATATGCCCCTATTGTTTTGTATATGTGGAGAGACATTTCTTATTCATAGGAAAAATAAACTTTGAATTAAATGCAAAGCAATCAGCTTCACGCTAAAGCAGAGACATCCTTCCTTCTGCAGACGAGTGAGAGAGAGATGTAGTCCGGTCTTGAAAAAAACCCTAACCCTTAAAAAAAACGTAAGCTCTCAAAGACCGAACCTGCAACGATAGTCGACGGTGAAGAATAAAGATGGCTGGAATGACGTTGATTAGGAGACCGAAGTTGCCTATTCGACGACGCGTAGACTGGAGAAGATGAGCGAATGACATTGAATTGGTTGAGTACGTTGAATGTGGGCAGGTTCAAGTGATTGATGAAAGGTTGAGGTTGGGTATTTATACTCAGTAAAGTATATCAGTGGTCCTTTAACTTTAATTATTGTCTTGTTGGGGTCTATTTTATCTTTTCATCATCTTTAAGTCTCATTTTAAAACTTATGGTTCATTTGTGGTCCTTCCGTCCATTTTTTCCATTAAAGTTAACGGATATTTGGAGAAAATGTTAGTTTTAACTACTGAAATTTTCTTAAAAACTATATTTACATAATAAGTTTTGAAAATAACAATTTAGTCACCTCTGGCGAACGGGCCACCATAAGCGTCAGTCGTCGGTCTGCCGCCGGTGGTTTTCCGGCGACTGTCATTTTCCAGTGATCGGCGTTTTCCAACGACCGGCGGTTTTCCAGCGACCGACATTTTTTCGGGGACTAGCTTTTTTCTGATGAACGACGGTTTTCTGGCTACTGGCGTTTTCTGGCGACCGATATTTTTCAGCAACCGACAATTTTCTGAGCGAACGGCGGTCCAGTGATGGTCTGGCAATTATGATGGTCCGTCGACTGGCGGTTATTCCGCGGTCCAATGGTGGTCCAGTAGCCGGTGGTGGTTCAATGACAGTCCGGCGACATTGAATCTGTTGAGTATGGCAAGTAAGTTTTTGTAAAAAAAATCAGTGCAAAAATTTGTTTTTAGTGAGAATTTTATTTTAAGTGTGATTCTCTATGTAGTATGACCTTTATAAAGGGCAGGGCAATGTGGGTAGGTTTAGGTGATTGATGAAAGGAACTATGAGAGGTTGGGAGGTTGGGTATTTATGGTTAGTAGAGTATATCGGTGGTCCCTTAACTTTAATTAATATTTTATTGGGGTTATATGTTATCTTTCCGTCCTCTTTAAGTCCCACTTTAAAACATATGATTCATTTGTGGTCCTTCTGTCCACTTTCTCCGTTAAAGTTAACGAATCTTTGGGGAAAATGTTAATTTTAACTACTGAAATTTCTTAAAAATTATATTTATACCCTAAGTTTTGAAAATAACAATTTAGTCACCCAAAAATAATTTAGTCACCTCCGGCGGACGGGCCACCATAACCGCCGATCATTGGTCTTCCGCCGGTGGTTTTTTCGGCGACCAACATTTTCTGATGATCATCATTTTCCAACGATCGACGGTTTTCCAGCGACCGACATTTTCCCGGCGACTAGCTTTTTTCCGGTGAACGTCCATTTTCCGGCTACTATCATTTTCCGATGACCGACATTTTCCAGCAACTGGCGATTTTCTGAGCAAACGGCAATCCAGTGATGGTCTGACGATTATGGTGGTCCGTCGGCTGGCGGTTGTTCGGCGGTCCGATGGTGGTCCGGTGGCAGGTGGTGGTTCGATGACAGTCTGACGACATTGAATCGGTTGAGTATGGTAAGTAAGTTTTTGTAAGTTTTTTCAGTGCAAAAATTTATTTTCAATGAGATTTTTGTTTTAATTTGAGTGTGATTCTCTCTGTTGTATGACCTTTATAAAGGGCGGGGCAATGTGGGTAGGTTTAGGTGATTGGTGAAAGGTAACGATGAGAGGTTGTGAGGTTGGGTATTTATGCTGAGTAAAGTATATCGGTGGTCCCTTAACTTTAATTTATCTTGTTGGGGTCATATTTTATATTTTCCTCATCTTTAAGTCTCATTTTAAAACTTATGGTTCATTTGTGGTCTTTTCGTCCATTTTCTCCGTTAAAGTTAACGAATCTTTGGGGAAAATGTTAGTTTTAGCTACTGAAATTTTCTTAAAAACTATATTTACATCCTAAGTTTTGAAAATAATAATTTAGTCACCCCAAAACAATTTATTCACCTCCGGCGGACGAGCCACCATAACCGCCGGTCTGACGACGGTTTTCTGGCGACCGAAATTTTCCGATGATCGGCATTTTTCAACGACGACGTGTTAGAATTCTCTAGCGCACTAAGAACTTCATGAGTTGGTATTCCTACTCACTACAACTAATAGTAGTTGTGAGTT
>JBBYHH010015486.1:4749-16857 GCA_038382905.1 Daphne laureola
AACTACGGCTCTCTGACACTTGCAACTGTTTCCAAGTTGATGAAATGAACTACTGAAAACCTTGTGAATGTAGCCAATGATTATAAATTTTAAAGGGGATTGGACCGAAGTTGGCCTCATCAGATTTTAATAAAATTGGACAATGGTCCGAAAATTCCCTCTCTAAAACCATAGCGGATATGTTGGGCCACTCCTCTAAAAAATCTCTGAACACCAAAAATTTGTCTAACTTACTTAGTTCCGACCCTCCTCTTCCTGTCCAGGTGAAGCTTTTCCCACCCAATCTGATTTCATGGAGATCTTCTTGCTCAATAAACAAGTTAAATTAATTCCTGTGATTTTTTGTTATCAAACACACTTCCTTTCCTCTCCTCCGCCTTCCGAACAACGTTGAAATCTCCCATTATGCACCAAATAGACTTTGAAGTAGACATTATACTTATTAGTTCATCCCATAGTCTTTTCTTTGCACTTTTGTCCTGAGGTCCATAGACATTTAGCAAAGTAATTTTCTTTGAACATCCTTTCCACATTCAACTAACATCGAGGTAGCCTTCACTAGCAAACGACTCAGATGCCACAAACACCTCCTTATTCCACACACAAAACAACCCCCTTGACCTTCCTACAACAACTGATTGGCAATACCCATAATCCCCACGTTTCCGTAGCAACCTGATAATATTGTTAGCATCTCTAGATAAAATGGACTCTTGTATGGCTAAGAAGTCCATTGCTTCCTTCTTAGTTAACTCCCGTAGAAACCGTACCTTTCTGTCTCCCCCAAACCCCTGAATATTCAAGGATAAATCTTTCATTGGGTAGAAGAACACACACATGAGCCAGTAATGTTGGTTGTCTTCTCCTTCTGATCTTTGAATTCAAATCCTATTTTTTCCCCTATCTGACTTGAGGCTTTGGGCACCAAGGCCTCTGATGTCGATGCTTCGCTTGCAGATGGTTTTTCAAGATGCTTAGGTGTTCCTTCATTTGTACATTTTACAGAAGATTGCTTCCCTCCACCGGCCAATATCGACTTTAGGCCTTTCTTCTGTCGGACCATTGGTTTAGATTGTTCTCGTGTCACCTTCACACGAGTTGTTCTTTTTATTTCGCATAGGGACATCTTCCCAACTAGACCAACTGATGGTTCCAGAGACTCCGATGAATTGTTGGGCTACTGGTTCTATCGTCGTCCGATCTTTGCTTTTGTGTTTATCGAGGATTGAATTTTCACGAAATCTGATGCAATTTTGCCTTCCTCTGTATCCTCTGTAGAACATCCACCGTTGTTTGGAGTTGGATCTTCGCATGCCTTTGGGATGTTGTTGGGTAGTGTTTCTGGCACTTGCTTGTCCTCTATTATCTCAACGGGCGCAGGCCCATTTAATCTTCCCAGCTTGCCAGGGCCATATTGAACCTTAACAGGGCCGATATGAGTTGTTTGTGGGGTCATTTGACCCAACTTTCCAGCCCCTTTAGTCGACTATTTATCCCTAGTTCCCAGGCTAATACTCGTGCACAATAGCTTTTCACCAGATTCTAAAGAAAGCGGCATCTCAAACTTTCTCGTACCTTTTTCCTTAACCAGAGACGCTTCTTGTGGGTCAATCTGGTCGGCGGCGAAGTCAGGCTCTGTGTTTGCTACCAAGCTTGCATCTACTAAATTCCCGCCTTGTAGAGATTCTCCAACGTCTTCCTCATACCTCAGTTTGAACTCTATCAGCTCCGTCGTATCCTCCATCACTGAGACTTGAAAAGCGTCTCCCTCCACATCGAGCATAATGCTTTCATTAATTGAGGCCTTTTGATTAGTTAAAATACACACTCTCCCTATGTGAGTTTGATCTCTTTGTTTTGTAAGATCCTCTATCTCCATCACCTTTCCCCACTCTTGGGCTGTTCTCTCAAAATTGCTTGCATTCCATGCATGGAGTGGAATTCCTTATATCATAAGCCACACAGGTCTACCCGGTCTTGACACCTCCAACTTTTTATCCCACGGTTCCAGCCATTTGAACCATCGCAAAAGGGTCGTTCGTCCTTCGTGTAGTAAATGATTGCAACTCTTGGTGGAGGTGCACTCCAGGAGGTATCGCATTCCAGTCACATACTTCATTGTGCACTCCAAAAAGCCATTCTCTCTTAGTAAGTTTGGTAGATCATTTAACACCTCGCCATCCTTTACCTCTCCAAGGACGCAACGTTTTAGCCAATTTTGTTCCTGCATTCGTACAATGGCTTCTACCTTCCTTACTTGTTGATGGGACTCGCTGAGGTTAGGCATGTCCTTCCTTAGTAGCGCTTCCATGAAGTTTCTATCATCTCTTGTTGTTAGAACACCAGAATGATGTCATATGGTTTCAGAATAGGGTTCACCGGTCTTCGTCAGGTCACCTGATTGAGTTCTGTGGTATTTTGCAGCGTTGAACACCAGTCGCATGGAGCCAAAAAGTGCTCCATTGATTCTATCTTCCAACGCAGTTGCGTCCTCCACACCTTTAAATCGGACAAATTCGAAAAACTTATTGGTTGCCATTTTCTTTTGTGGAATGAAAACATCGATGACCGTTCCATATTGATTAGAAAACCTCCACATGTCTGCCCTAGGCCAGGTTTCTTGAAAGTTGGTGAAGAAGAACCTCTTGGCACTCTGTCGAAGACATTTAGTAGTGACCTGCCCTGTCTCGATGAGTTTCTCTGGTTGCCCCCTGTAACTGGCCTCCATCTCTGATTCGCTCTGTTTCAGAGGTTCCTTTCTCTCTCTACCTCTCTCTCTCATCAGTTTTTCCTTGGTAGTACTATTGATGGATTTGTCAATCTGATCACTTTGATTTTTTCTTCTTTTTTTATGCTATTAATTTAATAAATCATCCTTAATTTCTTAATTATTCCAATCAATTCATGTATTTCTGTTTCCTACACTGAGACCACCATCTTCTTCAATCTCTATTTTCTCTCTCCCTCTCACACCCTAATCTGCATGGAGCACAAATCTTGGAGGTACAACATATGGATGTAAATCAAATATCACTAGTTCGAGTTCGAGCTCGAGTTCGAGTTTGAGTTTGTTCGAGCCGAGCTAAAAAAAACGGATCGAGCTCGGCTCGTCTAATGTTCGAGTTCGGCTTGATAGTTCATAAGCTCGAAAAACTTAAGTATTTAATTAATTAAAATAGAAAAAAATAATGACTAAGTTGTAGATTATCCCAAAGCCATCATCTTCCTTGGGTTCGTGGCTTGTGAAGTTCGACTCGTTTAACATGGTTAGACTGTTTGAACTCGAAATGGCTCGTGAATGGATCGGTTCGTCTTATACTCCTAACTCGAATTGGCTCGCGAGCTGGCTCGAGCCGAACCTTAAAGGTTCGAACTCAACTCGTTTTACTACTCGAATCAAAATTTGAACTCGAGCTCGGGTTTGTGGCTCGTGAAGCTCAACTCGTTTAATGTGATTCGAGTTTGAGCTCGAACTGGCTCACAAACGGCTCGATTCATTTTACACCCCTAGTACAACAGTCTCAAAATTTTGAATAGCAACCGTCGATGCCTCCATTTGCTTGATCGTCAATTTGTAACATTGTGGAAGAATAAAAGATATGAGAGTTAATTAGTATGAATTGAAAGGTTAGATATGGTTTGTGAATTGTGCCATGCAAAAGAAAATCTTAAAATGGTTAAATTGATACGCAAATTTGATGGTTTATTTAGTTAAATTGAAACTTTGAGTGGACACAAAGGGATAAATAGGATAGCTTAGGGGTTTTTATGGTGTTTGCGATTGTTCCCTGTAACTTTATCTGGAAATTGTCGAAGAGGTGGAATTTTGACGCGTAGCGAGCAACATGGGTTGCCTGCGCCTCCCGACAGGAAGGGCATAAGTGACATTTAACTGCGTTGGATCCAAAAAAATCAGGAATTAAAGAAATCGGAGAAAATGAAGGTTGTAGGGTAGGTACAGGATTGGACAGGTTTTCACCATTTCTTTTCCTCTATTTTCTTCACCTCATATCCACTTCTATAAAAAAAATACTAGTAGTATAAAACCCAATTATAATTTATAAAGACATACATCTATCGGGCGTTTATGAACAATAAACATTTTTTCTTTTTCTTTTTTTTTTTTTTTTTTAACTTTTACTTTTCTATGGTATAACTAACATTCTAGCCTTAACTTTTATAGTTTTTAAACATTGGTCCTAGAATTTTTAATTTAATATAATAAGTTGTCCTTCAATAATTTATTTTAATGGTTTGTACATATTAACTCCACACTTTTCATTAACCCTTTATTTGTATGATTTATGAATACTAACCTCATATGTTATAATTTAAATAGAGTAAATTCCGCTGACAGTCTCTTAAAAGTAATTATTATCCTGTTTTAGTCCTGTTTTAAAATTTTATCCTATTTAGGCTCTATCCTAAGGTACTCTGTCGTATTTTGGTCATTTCCATCCAATTGAACTATTAGTTTTAACCGATTCGTGTGGATTTATATTTCTATCCTTATAAATTTTTTACTTCGGTCCTTAAACTTATATTTTCCCAAACTTTTAACCTCAAAGTCTAACTAATATCAATAAAACTCTCACTTTACCTCTACCTTTGTCCTCCCATATCCCTCCCCACCGCCTCCACATCCCAGCCACAACCTGCCACCACCTACACATCACAAGAGCTAGATCTACACCTCCAATCTTGAAGGCTCCCATCTATGCTTCAGATTTGTCCGATCTGGGACACTCGTGGCTGAGCAGACACAACATTAGACGGCGGCGGAAACCCATCTCACGAAGGGTCGGGTGCCAACCACGGTCGCTATTGTTTCCATCTCCAGAAGAAGAGAGTCTTCTATGTCAGTGAATCCTTCGTGAAGCGAGCCACCAACATCGCCCGACCCAAGGTCATCTCGCTCACGATCTGCATCGGAAAGTTCACCCATGGCGGCAAGTTCACCCATGGTTGCTTTGTTTGACAAGGCGGTGGCGGGTGCACGGAACGATCCCAAATGGTTCATCGACGAGCGGAGTTCCAGGTGGTTGAAGGAGGGCGCAATTTCTGGTGATAGTGACAGATTCGAGGGTTGCGAGGGACCTCCGGCTCCAGCTCGTCTGGCAAGCAGAGGAAGACATTGAAGCTGTCAAAAGTCACGAGAAACTAGAAGTCACGAGAGAACGGAAATGACCAAAATAGGACAGTGTACCCTAGGATAGGGCCTAAATAGGACAAAATTTTAAAACATGAATAAAACAGGACAATAATTATTTTTAAGAGACTGTCATCAAAATTTACTCAATTTAAATATAAAATGAGCCGTCCTCAAATTTTTTATTAACCCCACATTTTCTTTAACACTTTATTATAATAATTTTTGCATATGAACCTCATATATTTGAATTTAAATATAAAATTAGTAGTCCTCTACTTCCCTAAACGTTTTAAAAAAATCTCCTAGGCTAAGTTCAGGGTAACATTTTGAGGAAAAAAATTCCTACTTTTTCAATTTACAATACATAAAACAACCTTAAATCCATCAATTCATCATCAATTTGTTATAAAATAATATTTTTCTCAAATTTCTCTACTCACATATATCTCATGAGTAAATTGCACCATCTATACCTAAACTATAGTCCGTGTTGCAAATCTATACCTGAACAAATTATTGTTGCAAAAGTGGCTCTAAAGTATGAGTACGTTACAAATCTATACCTACGATTTAATACCGTTAAAACTTAACGGAAATTCTAGTTAAAATACTCAAATTGCCACTTAGAATTTTTTAAATGTGTTGAACACCCCTCGAGATTTATAATTTTACATTTTAAGCCATTATTCTTTATTACGTGTGTAATATTTCAAATAATATTTCCAAATCAATAATACAAATTACAGATTGAGTCTAAAATATCAACAATTTTTTTTTATCAAATATGAAAAAAATGCTTAAAATAATATCAATAATAATACTTGTACTTAAATTTACCTTTTTTATTGCAAAAATAGTAATTATCAAAATAAAATGCATCAATGAATAATACTAATTTTCTAAAAAAAATCTTTCATTTTGGAAGATTTTGTTCATTGCCTAAATAATTAGAAAATAGCTATTATAGATTTTTTAGAAAATAACTATTCATCCTTACATTTTCCTTTTGATAATTACTATTTTTCTCGGAATACAAAATGTAATTTTTTAAAATACTATTATTGATATAGTTATAACCTTTTGTTTTCATTTTATATTTTTTGGATATTTTAGACTCAATCTATAATTTGTATATATGATTCTGAAAGATTAGTTGAAATAATACCCACGTAATTAGAAATAATGACTCAAAAAATAATTTTTTAAAGTTAGAGGAATGTTTAGGACATTTAAAAACCCTGTGGGTCAAATTAAACATTTTAATCATAACTTTTGTTAAGTTTTAACGAAAGTTAACTCGCAGATATAGATTTACAATATACTCATACTTTAGAGCCACTTTTGCAACAAAAGTTTGTTCGGGTATAGATTTGCAACACATGCTATAATTTAGGTATAGATGATGCAATTAACTCTAAAATATTTTATGTCCATAAAAAATTGTGCTTGTTGCTTTAAGTCTTCCCAAAATTCTCAGACTTTCTGTTTTGACCCAAATCTTGTCTTGAACTACCGCAGGGCATTAGGAAAACCTTAAAAGCTGAGGTAACCTCCTTTCTTTTTTCATAAATCATACTGGTCGGTACCAGTAAGCTTGCACTTGTGGAATCTCATAGAATATTTCGTTAAATTCTTATTATCGCTAGGTTTGCAACTTCAAGTACCAACTCCAATCGTCGCTTCTAGTTATCCTCAATCCGTAGCCGACACATACTCTCAGTTACATCCAAGTAATGGGTAGTGTACGAGTTTTTCAGTATTGTTTTTTATTCGTGTTCATAAAAAGATATTGAATAATGAACTCTGAGTTAAACACTTGGCTAAATGCACAAAGTGATGAACAGATAATCCGCATAGTGTAATATCTTAATTTCTTGATGCCTTGAGTTTTATTCTTAAGATATGTACTACTGGTTGCAATGTTTAATTATTGTACGGTGATTGATGTATGCAAACGTTAGCATCATGATAGGGCCTCTACTTAAAAAAAAATCATTATTATTATTCTAGAACCGTTAATTGGACTCCGCTAGTACCATGTTCGGATCGGAGAGTCTAAATGAATTTAGTATCATCTATAGACCCGAGGGAAGCTAGTACCATGCTTAGGCCCGTAAAATGTTAATGACATGTTTAGGGTTTCCATGCATAGAATCACGAAACTTGTATAAAACCGGTAGTTAAATACTTAAAGACGAAATCAATGGACAAAAGGATTTTATTAACAACTCACGAAAGATATGGCATAAGTAAATTACAATTAACAAATAATTGATTGTCATGATATTATGCAAGTAACAAGATATAAAGTTTAAAAGTAGAATTCATAGGTCACACATTGCATTAAAGAACTAATAGTCGTTTAGATGACATGCATCATGAACGGTGACACATTCGGTTGATGAATGATATGTGCATGATCATAAGAGTTAAATAAGATTAGTTCTACACGTTGTTAAACATTTAGAGTTATGTGTGGTATGAGATGCATATGACTTGAAGTGGTTAACGAGTTAGGTATGTTTGCGTGGTGAACCGACAAAAAAGGCATAACCTTGTTGACTTCTTGATTTTGATGATAAAAAAATATTGGGTTTGATTTGGAAAGTGTTGAAACGTTAAATGGCTTTTGTGAAAAGAGTGTTTTCGGTTTTAGCAAAAATCAAAGTTTGGGGCGTTTGTGCAAAGTTTTGAAAAGTCTTAGGATGCCTTAAATAATTATACCATGCGTATTATTGGAGCTAATTTATATTATTTATTTGCTTTATTTGATTAATTAATCCAGCCTTGAAAAAGGTCTAGGTTCATTCTTGTTTTTGGTATATTCCAAGAAAGGAAAGAAGATATCTTCAATCCCTTCAATCTTGTGATTTGGGAGCATTATGGAAAGCCTACATACAACAGGTAATCAAGAAAGGAAACAAGAATTTTGTTGATACTCAAGGCTCTCACAATTCAGCCTCCATCAACGCGTTGATTGAGATGCACTCAAGATACAAATGTTCTCAAATCAATCCAAATCAATCTGAAACTGAAAGCTTTCATGGATAATGCAAGAAAATTATGTTTGAGAAGCATTCAAGTTGAAATATTCAAGTTCTAGAAGAGGAAGCATGGAGAAATCATCAAAGGATGTAAAGTCTGCTTGCATCAGCGTGTTAATGCATCACATGAAGATTTAAACACTTAAAGTCTCCGGTTCAACCCAAAATGTTCCAGAATCTTCTAGAAACATTCAATTTTGTGATCCTTACTCCAAGACTCATCAAATCAATCAGGATATTCTAATGGATCAATCAAGAGGCTCATTACCATACAAAGCAACCTAGTGAAGCCTATAAAAGGAGGAGGACTCAAGCATCTCAACTCACTCATTCATCTCCTCTGCTCTCTACCTTTCTACACCAAGATCTACAACAAGCCATTCTTCTTCAACCTTCATATCATTGGGTGAAAAGGATTTGCTTACTTTAGAAAGGGTTTTGAAAATCGGTTTGTGCTTAAACTATAGTCCTTATGACTAAGATTTCCTAGGTTTTCATATGTGCTTTAAACATAGATCAACTCATCCTTTCATGTTGCAAGACTTGTTCTTCAACATTAAAGTGATAGAACTTCCCAAGGTACAGGAAGTATTGATATAGTTTTACTATCAATGTGTTGATAACACTGGTTTTGTAAAGTCCTGTTAGTCAGGCAAGTTTTTGAGTAAGCTCTGTGTGTCAGGTATCTTGGTAAATCCCTGTTAGTCAGGCACTTGTAAAGTTCTGTTTGTCATGGATTGAGAAAGTCATGTTAGTCAGGCAAGTGTAAAGTCTTGTGTGTCATGCAATTTGTATAAGCCCTGTGTGTCAGAGATCACTCATAGTGGATTCAAACTCTCAAGTGATACTTGAGGAGAGGACATAGGTCAATGAGCGACCGAACCCCTATAAATCTCGGTGTGCACTTTACACTTGTTTAACTTCTTGATCTTTATCTCTTTACAAGTCGTTTTTAAACTCAAGTTTTCATCAATGCGTTGATATTTATTTTTACAAATGTTTTCCAAAGACAGTTTACCATCAACGTGTTGATCATTTTAAAACAATATTTGTTTTTCAACTAGCAAGTGCTTTTCTGAGCCAAACCAATTCACCCCCATCTTGGCATATTTGGGTCTACAAACCTAACGCAATGTGATTTAGCATAACGAATGATGTCGTTATCCACTGGAGTATGCGTGGTGCGTGTAGACCAAACATGCAAGACTTCAAGTGGTCAACGAGTTAGGTATGCTTGTGTGGCGTGCAGACCAAACAAGCATGACCTAACTTAGCAAAATGAATGAGACATGAGGGAGTAACGTGAAGACCATACTTCATGACCTAACTGCCGTTAGTGTGAGGATTGGAAAGGTTCGGGCTGGATGACCCGAACATATATCAAGACGGGCGTGCATACTCGATCCATGTAGATAAGGGCGCACATACCCTTTAGGTAGTGATCTAACTTTACTTGTTGGTGCGAAGACCAAACTTGTGAATGTGCGATCACGAGAAGGTCTTCCCCGGATAGGTATCTTTTCGGAGGACTGTCAGCATCCCTGATGGATCTGCTTGCAAAACATTCCCATAGTGGGTGTTGTACTCACCCACTGTAGGTCGTCCAATGACTTTATTGGGTAATGATAAGAAATAAATGGTTATTTGTATTAGACCTGTGACACACATTTACTAGACATACTTCATGAATTACTTTTCCTTATGCTCAAATAATTGGATTACGTTTTATTAAGAAACTGTACTTAGTTTTCATTTCTTTTTGACTTTTATTTGAAGATGTATCAGAACCTAGTGAAGAACCTGATGCAGTCCTCTTTACTGAGCGTATGAATGCTCACCCCCTTAAAATTCAAATGAGTACTATGATGAGGAGTACTATCCTGAGCTTGTTGACCTTGAGCCAGGATACGAGTACTACGAGGATGAGCGGACTCCGGGTGATGTCGTGTTATAGTCGCTCGACATAGCTTAGTTTTATCTTTATTTTGGAACATGTTTATTATTTATGTTGCGCTACTTCAAACTCATGTATGAAAACTTATTTTATCGTATGCTTTTAGCAACGCTTTCATTTATTACTCTGATAATTAGAAAAGTTTTAATAGGCTTTGAAAATTTATTCTTGTTTTTTTTTTCAAAAGGATTTCAAAGTCTAAAAAGTTTCAAAGTTTTTACAAAAAATGGGTTATAAAAATGGGGGCATTACAGAGTGGTATTAAAGCCAGGTTGTCGAGTAAAGCAGCGGTCTCGCTCGGTAAGCTCTTCCTTTATATGTTGTATTGTTTAAGATAGAGATGTTGCTTTACCTTGAACTCTCATAATTGAGCATAATATGCTAGGATAAGTAGAAATAAAATTTAACAACTTGGCTTCTTCTGAGGGTGTGTAAAACCATACACCAAGTGAGTAAACTAAGTAAAATAAAACTAGGAAAGATTTAGAGATAGTACTTTTCTGTAATAAAAACCTTTCATAATATTTGCTTCTCAAGGAATCCTTTGCTCTGATGATTAGAGGCCCATGTCGGACTCTAGAATGTCTAAGTCAAGGATATGATTGGAATCTCATAAAGACTTAAGGGTTAGAAACTTGGGTGAGGTAAGTGTTGATAGTTTTCTTGTGAGAGTCCATAATGTAAGTGTGGACTGAAGCCTTCCTAGTAATCTAGTATCCTACTGAAGCTCTAAGGTCTTGGTGCTTCATCTCTTTTCTTGTGGACATTAGAGGTGAAAGACATACCCGATAAGAGCCAATCCTCTTTATCTAATTTTGCCATTTCTCAATCGCTATAGACTCGAGAACACAAGCCTCTTGAGACCAGAAACTTCTAGATAAGGTTACCTTAGATACAAGTCTACCAGACGAAGGTAACCCTTCCTTGAAATATTTCTTCATCCTTGCTAACTACAACATCACAATCCGTGGTCATCAACTACTTTAGAATGATTTCAAGACTTCCTTGATCTCACCTTTCTTCATCATATATATTCATCACTTAACTTTGTGACCAATGGTTGTCTAAGTGGATCAAGTGGCGCAAGTTTTCACATTGACATTTATCAGCTTCAACAAAGGCTCCTTACATGATCCCTACCAAACATATCAATTATTATCCTCATTCCACCAGTTACTCAAGTGCTTGTTAATTAAGAAAACCAACCTTTCAAGAAGATCGGTGTGTTGTGGATGCAAGCATGAAGTGGAAAAAGTATATTTCCTAGAGTAAGGCCTCTCATCGTAGTTATTCTAGTTGTAAGTGAATGCGAATTATAGGGAGAAACCATTAAGGATCAATGACTTTTTAGTGAAAGGTGTAGGCCCTATGGTTGTTGTTTTGGACTTTTCAAGTGGTCCGTTCTTTGACCCGACTGACTAAGAAGGATAAATCTTTTGTGTGGACAGAGCACTATGAGTACCCTTTTACTTCTCATTCAGATCTTCAATCTCCACATCCTTCGTATTTGAAATTCCCAGCAACTCCTCTGTGATATCTTCATTTATCTCTGTCAGTTCATTAATGACTTGTGTGGCCTGCCATGGGAATGATGGATCCACCCAGTCCTCAAATTCATAGGCAGAGACTTTTTCATCCTAAGGAAACCACAAAGTAAGATGAAGACATGCTAGAGTTGGTTATCAATGTTTGAAAGATATCAAAATAAATAGCATATTTTACAAACCGTTCCAACATCATAAATAACCGTTATGTTGGTATCGAAACTAATGGCCGATATGCCCAAACCAAGTCTCCAAGGCCCAAAATGGGCTCATTGACCCAAGAAATCCCACAAGAATGCTCAAGTCAGAAGCCCGGGAAATGGGGCCCATTTAACACGACTGAGGGCATCATACCCGAACACCGACATCAGTGAGCCGAGGTCATGCCCTCAGAACAGTATAACCCGATGGCAC
>JBBYHH010015708.1:0-16853 GCA_038382905.1 Daphne laureola
AAATGTGTGAGTTTTTACGTTTGAAGATGCAATTTTTATACTGAATTCACACGTTTCACCCCTCAATTTTGTAAAAAAAAAAAAAAAAACTCTATACCGCCATTTTCTACGTTTCGGCCAGTACACGGCACGATCAAAACGGTCGGTACCGACCGGTACGGTCACCGATACAACTTTGCCCTAAACCGTACCGTTTTATGGTCGGTACCGGTACGGTACGGTTTTTAATACCATGCATCAAACACTCCAAATTTTTAAAAGAGCTGGGAAAGATGAAAAAGATGGTTAGTGTTTGAGTGAAACCCGGGCGGAAAATATATATAGAACAGATGAACTGCGGCCAATTTCCCAGTAAAAGGTCACAGAAAACTGATAGGGTGTCAGTCTCGTGAAACGTGTGGTCGTTGCTGCGGCTTCGTTGTGCATAAAGCCGCAGCAAGCATGTCGGCTGGTTCGCTGCGGCCAGATGTGCAGCACGGCCGCATCGGCCCTCGTCCTCCTCCAGTAGTGGTAGGATGAGGTACCGTAGAGTCTGGTTGCGGGGTCATCATCCTCCCAGTGACATAGCGACTAGTTGACGCCGCCAAACTACCAGGACGCCTTTCGATTTGGGCATCACCATACAACACCGCCCGTGAACCCTTTCATCAGTTCAACTGTCATCTGCGACACCGATTATTACGTGCCGGAGTGGGAGGAGGTGCAGCTGTTGTACAACTTCGACAACCCAATTATGTGACAAAGAGTTAGAGACCAACTCGACGAGTTTGACGCATTCGGCAGCGGGTTTGAGAGACAGTCGGGTTTGTCAGAGTAGTGGCAGGATGGTCAGGACCCGCACCGCGATTAGATAAACTCACGCACCTCCCTCGTAGGACCGTTTTGTAAATATTTTGGATGCTATTTTGTATGTTTTTATATATATAATATCTATTTAAAATATAATTATTCTAATTTACGCTTTTATTACAAAATTGTAAATAATTATTATTTATTTCTAATATTTATGAAATTCATAAACAAAACAAAATCAAATTAAAAAAAAAAAAGCATTAGTAAGGGCTTGGTAATGGCCTGCCCATTACCGGCTTGTGCCAGCTGGGAAACCAGTGTGGGCTAGGGTTTGATGCTAAGAATCACAAACACAAAGTAGTCCGTGTTGAGAGTACAGGAGGTTTGAAAACTGCACAAGTGCTGATTTTGGGTGAAGAATGTTGGAAACAGATAGAGTTACCTTACCCTCTAAATAGACATGAATCTTACCATAGTGCTCCCCATCTATGTTTCTAAATGGAACTCTTTTTCGTGTGGTTCAAATGATACCAAAAAGATGCGTGATTCTTTCTGCTTTTGATATTGAGAAGGAAACATTCAGCTGGTTTAATGTGCCCTTTAAGGAGGGGTTTGCTCTGTTGATGGAGATTGGAGGTTGTTTATCAATTCCTGAATTTCAAGATTTACCTTCAAATGTGACCAACATTTGGGTACTTAAGGATAATAATTACAGTAAACCAGAGTGGAGTGTGCAATGCAGGATACAACATGACTATGGCTTAGCGAGTGCCCCCAGTCTTGGGGCTGTCCGACATATTCTGCAAGCTGGAGTTTGGAAGAGTGATCAAGTCATCTTTAGATCTGGAGGTTTTGTTACAATTGATATTCAGAGTGGTGATAAGCTGATGGCACATCATCCATGTGATTGTGACAATGGAACCCAACGAATCTTTAAAAATCCACCGAGTCTCTTTCCTCTATCAGAGTGGGCTAGGAGTGTTCAGTATCATCTAATCCAGGAACATTGAGTTATCGCACTTGGTTTCATATATTTAGGTTTAGTGTTTAGTTGAAGGTTGTTTTTGCTTTATATTGAATGCACTGATTTCTTGTTCTTAATTTCGTATTGAACGAGTACCAGCCGACCTGCTTAATTAATGGTTGGATAGATAAATGTTTGGATTTCTGATTGTTTTTTTAACTGGAGCTGTTGAATAAATTTTTATGGGGGTCTCTTGGAACCAGCAACAAGATGATTTGGGCCAGCAGTTCAAAAGTTTATGGCGAGTTTTCAGCAGGTGGTTTAAAGGTCGGAAGGCTGAAAGGGAAAATTCTCGCCCTTTTAGGTAAGTGGTGGCGGCGATTCTGATTGTAGCCTAAGAGCTTTTGGGTCCGGGTAATTTATGCTTTATATGGTGAAGAGGATGGGCTGGAATCGGCTAGCTAACATCAATGACTCAGGGGGGGCCTTGGGAAAATATCATTAAGGCCGGTCTGACTATGGACAAGAAGGCAGTGAATTTCTCTTCTCTGTTTCAGCCCAAGTTGGGAGATGGAGCCTTGATCGATCTCATGGCCGGATCCGGATTCGAGCCATGAGTTATCGTTGACTTGGAACCTGAATCATCTACAACATCCCGTTCCAGCTGCTCCGTTCCGGTACGTACGTCGGGCGCTCTCCGTTCCAACTGCTCCGTTCCGGTTTGTGGGAGTTCCGATACCTCTTTTCTTAGTTTGTTGTGTGAATACTTTCCTTATTACCTGACGAATTTGGGGTTCTCTTGTTTAACTTGATTAAGGAGAATTGTTAGGCTTCTCTGCTCGTCGGCTCGTCGCTACCTGAAGAACTCGTGACCCACTGTCTCATCAGACGTAAGTATCATCTTTGTTACTGTTGGACACAGATGGTATTAAAAATAGTATAAAAATGCACATGTTTTCATCTTGGCTGAGAGTTTAGTATCTTCAATTAAGGGTTCTTCTTGGTTTAAAGCTAAGTTAGTGGAATTTCTCTAGAAAACTTAAAGCTGAGTGTTATACTAAGAATTGTTTAGTTTCAGATGGAAATCTGGTTTTGTTACTTATGGGATCTCATACATTGGTGGGGTACAGATCAAACTATTGCTTTCAAAGATTTCGAAAGGTCTAAGTGATCAGTCACATTGGTTCTGTTTGTCTGTCAGTTACTAGCATTTTTTGATCATTGGTTGGTGGATAGGTTTGAATTATGTGGATTTCGATTTCTCTTGAGAGTTACTACCTTCTGCAACATAGAGATTCGAGTATAGAATGATATGAAAAATTGAGGATAAATTTCCATGACAATTACAGGTAGGGACTGCTAGTACAGCTACCTTGAAGAAAACTGATGGTTGAATTGTTGATTTGAGATGTAGCTTGAAGACTATAACTACTAAAAGTATTTTTAAAAAACAGGAGGAAGAAGGAAAACAAGCACTACATTTAGTTAAATAAATTCAATAAATTCTGTTTTTGATCATTTTTGGATCATTTGTTGGTGGATAGGTAATTTTGAAATGATATCAAGTATGAACTAGTTTGCATTTGTGTTTGTTGGTGGGAAAAGACCACTAATCAGTAATTCCCATTAAAGAAGAGGACACAGTCCATCACAAATGAAGGTCATGGGTTAGTTTCTGGTCATTTGCATTTTCTTGGATAGAGAGGTTCCTCATATGTTATGTGAGTAGAGATTCTAGTGTGCATCTGCCTCTACTTTTGGAGAGAACTATTTTTCATGTTAGACAATAAATTCACATATTTTTCGGGTATGTATGTTGCATGCAGTAAACTGTTCACTTAATATGTGTAACTAGTTGAGAATTCCCATTAAGGCTCCTCTCTCTACTGGTCATTTGCTTATGATCCAAAAGCTCTAACCTTAAGCTTGACATAACTACTTCAATGCTCTCAAAGTTTGTTATTAGCGTCATTTAGTGAAATTGTTGAATCCGTATATTCTAATTGCCATTAAAAAGAGTTAAGACAGGGTTCAATTTTATTTATTTTTAACTACTAATTCCATTTTGCATATGTTTGTAACAGATTATCCCACTTGTTAATTTCTGAGGATTAAATACATGGATCTGGATTTCGAGCTTCTCGTACAGCCTAACTGGACTGCTAAGTTCCTACTCGACTGAGTGTCCATCCCCAGGCTCACCTTGCCCACGCCATCCCTACCAAAACAGTGGACAGTTGAAGAACTGACTGAACTGTATTTCCCGGTATGCCTCAACCTAATATTGTTCGGTTGGTTAATTCCTCTCGAAATATGAATAAAGTATTTAAATCCCTCTTTTGCTTAATAAGTATCAAACTCTCACTCCTATAGTGAACGTATGTGATTCTTTCTCCTTTTAATTTTTTGTTTAAAATTTCAACCAATACTAATTTCAGGTAATTTTAGTAAATTCTATCAACAGCTCTTTTACAATTGATGACCCAAACAAACTAGGAATGGCACATCTCCGGGGCTTAGGAATCTGATAGTCTTTTTTTTTTTTTTTTTTTTTGGAAAGGGGACGGTACCCCTGAGGTTTTATATCATCAAAAGCCCAACGGTACTTACAAACCAGGGCCTACAATGAAAACAGCAAACCTGGCTCGCAAAAAATATAATGGAATCAAAACCCTGTGCTCAACAGCAAAATCAGGGAGTACAAGACTAATTCTCTAAGCTATATACCAAAGACACTATACAATTCCTACTCTGTACCAGGTGCAAGGCATACTCACAAACCTACAACACCTCCCTATACTGTCGCCTAAACCTCCTGAAGTTCCGCTCCTCCAAATTGCATATACAATGGCAGCACAAAGACTCCTCCTTAGTAGTGCCTTAGCACATTTGCCCCTAGCCACTCTCCCTATCTACGGATAGAGGCTATTCCAATCAAATGGAGGATTCCTTACCGTCACTCTCCTTAAGCATTCTAGCAAGACCTGACTAGCAAAAACACACCGAAAGAATTGATGATCTCTTGTCTCCACCTCACAGCAGCAAAGGATGCACAATTTATACACATCATCCGTCCATCTCGCAACTTTGTCAGATGTCTGCAGCCCCTGCAAAGAACATAACCAGAAAATTATTGAAGTTTTAGGCATGTGTCTTCACCCCCAAGCTAGCTTCTTCCAACGGACATCATCAAAGTTCTCTATAATTGCCAAGTACCCTTCCTTCATTGGGAGCACATTCCCCCTCTCAAAGACTTCCTTAAAAACATATCTGGAATGAAAGATTCTCTTAATTGCTGCAGTGCCATTTTTAGATTTATTCATTCTCCAAAAGTCCTGGTTTTTAATGTAGTATGAGTGCACCCACTTCACCTACAGGCTCGCCCTATCCACTAGCAGCCTCCAGATCTTCTTACCTTGAAAGGTAAGGTTCCAATTCACCAAGCCATAAAGCCCTAGGCCCCTTGCCTTTTAGGCACACAACCTTTCCCATGCTATTAATGCCTTCCTTGAATCAATGTTACCCACACAACCTTTCTCATGCTATTAATGCCTTCCTTGAATCAATGTTACCCCCTACAAGAAAGCCCTGCATCTCTTCTCCATGTACTCGAGGACACACTTTGGGAAGGGAAAAATAGAGGACCAATGTGTCTGGATACTAAAAATTATTGCACGAATAAGCTGGACCCTTCCTGCATAAGATAAGAACTTAACAGACCAAGCCTTCAGCAGAGCAAGCACCTTATCAACCAAAGGTTGATACTGCTTTGCAGTTAGTCGAGCCCTTGAGAGGGACCCCCAGGTACTTAAAAGGCAACTCCTCCCTTCTCATACCCAAAACTTCCAGGGTTTGAGCACACTTCTCCTCCTCCTCCACACAGTAAAGACTACACTGCTCTTTTGCTCATTAAACCAAAGCCCTGAGTCACCACCCAATTTTCCCAGAGCAGCCTTGATCCCTAAAGCAGACTTAAGCCTCCCTGCAGCAAAGATCATCAAATCCTCCGCAAAAAATGAGATGAGAAATATGGAGGCTCTTACATCTTGGATAGTACTTGACCTGCCCAGCAGCATATAATTTCTTCAAACATCTCGAAAGGTATTCCATAGTGATGACAAAAAAGTAAGGGGGTAGGGGGTCCCCTTGCCTAAGACCTTCTTTCCCTGGGAGAAACCAATCTGATTACCATTTACATTTAGGGAAAACCTAGCAGAGGAGATACACATCCTAATCCACTGAATGAAAACTGGGGGAAGCCAAGTTTTCCCAAGAAACTAAAAAGAAAAGTCCATGACATAGAGTCAAAGGCCTTTCTAATATCCTCATTCAAAGTCATTCTAGGGCTCAACTTCTTCCTACCATAACCCTTGACTATTTCCTGAGCAATACCAACATTATCCACAATTTGCCTTTGCTTCACAAAAGCATATTGGGCAGGGTCAATAATTCCACGGAGTACTAGCTGCATTCTGTTAGCCAACACCTTTGCAATGATCTTGTAGAGGATATTGCAGCATGAGATTGGACGATAGTCAGTTGGCCTACTTGCATGAGGGGTTTTTGGTATCAGATGCAAGATTGTGGCCTCGAAGGCTGCAGGCATCCTGTTATGCTTAAAGCACCACTCTACAGCATCAAGAACATCATTCCCTACCAAATCCCACTGACCCTGAAAGAATCCAGCATTATAACCATCAGAGCCAGGGGCTTTCAAGGGTTAATGCCAAATAAGGCAGCCCCAATCTCCTTTCTTTGCACTGGAGCACCCAGGGCCCCTTTTTGCTCCTCAGTTAGGGTACTACCATACTACAAACATTAGAACTAGCTCTGCCTCACAGCCATTTTGTGGGGCCAAGAGCTCCTCAAAATATGTCAAGAAGACAACTTCAATCCCCTCCTGCGTAAAAACCTTCTCACCATCCTCTTTTTCTGCCATGGAGATCTGCCTTTTGGCCCTTTTTTCCTTGACTACAACATGAAAGAAAGCTGAATTCCCATCCCCTAACTGGGCCCAGTCACAAGATGCCTTCTGGGAGTAAAGGGTCTCTTCCCTATCCTTCTGCACATAGACCTCCCTTCCAGAGGAATCTGATAGTTACCTTGGTTGTGGAAGCATGTCATATGAGACTTCTCTGCTGCCTTGTTTACGGAGTCCTGTATATTCACAGGGCAGTTGGGGTTGTCTTTATTGTTGTCCAACCTGCTTCTTTGCGTGAAAACCCTCTCAGTCCTTGCTCCTGTCTATCTCATCTGTGGGCTGCTCAGAGTCCTGCTGTTCATATTCAATCCAGGGTGTCTGCTGCTGACCAACGATCAAAAGGTTGTTATTGGTCGTCCCCTGCTTGAACACAACCCTTGCTCCCTTCTGTTTTCGATTGTGCCACCAATTCCTTGAGTCAAACCAGCATCTCTTCACGGGCCTTTTGTATTTGTATCTGGTCTTCCTTATACATCACAAGGAAGTTCTCAAACGTTTTCTGGAATTTTTCGAAAGAATCCATAACCACCCCTTTGCTACCAATTGTTAGAGTCCCAGATCTGGTTATGGTATTTTGTTAGGATTAGAAGAGAACCCTACTATCTCAAAGGTTAGAGAGAATCTTCAACTTAAGAGAAACACTCTTAATTTGAGACTAAAGACTTGTTTCTTCTTCTCCGTCTCTTCCAAATAAATACACAAAAAGTAACTGCCTATTTTCCTAGGATCCTAAAAGGTAACTTCCACGCCTAAGTTCTATTAACTCATAAAAACTCCCTCCTAATAACTAGCTATTAAACTGCACTGAAACTCTTAAAAAGTACGTTACGTACTACAACTAGATGTAATATTAATATAATAAATAATACTGACAACTAGGGGTGAGAAACGAACATAGCCTACTCGAGCTTAGTCAAGACTCACGAGCATCGAGCACGAGTCGCTTTTTAGGTTTGTTTATTAAACTAGCCTAGCCCAAGCCTCGGAGATTCGGCTCGTATAGGCTCATGAGCCTTGACGAACCTGATGCAAATTATTAGTTTACCCTTAATTAATTACTACATGGCTATCCCTCCCCCAATTACTTCGTGATACGTCCAAGCTGCATTTCTAACCTAAGTCACCGTCATCACTACGCCCAAATTGCCATTGTCGCTTGTTTTTCTCTAATTTTCCATGACTGTGACTGTTGTCATCGACTATTCAGTAAGAAAGACTTGATCCACATCTGCTAGTCAGTTACTGTGACAGTTGCGCAACTACTCCAACCCCATCGATCGATGGTAAGGCGTCGAGCAACCAAGGTGGTGAGGGTAAGTTGACGCGGACCACTGAATGAGAAAGTTGCATAGGTTCATGCTCGAAGTCCGGTTCAGATATGGTGGATTCGATGCAAAGATCGGAAGAGCATGTGGGTTGGACGTGTTGATAGCTCTATGTTTTTTGGCCAGAGAGCGGAAGGAAGGCAATTGTGGAGGATTTTAGGCAAAATCGATTGGTCTTGTTCGAGCCTCTGAGCCGAGCTTGAACCTAACTGGAGCCGGGATCTAGCCTCAGTTTTAAAAGCTTAACAAACACAAGTTGAGCCTAATAGTAATGAGCTTAAGGTCGAGCTTGCAAGGTTTGGGCACGACTCTGTTCTCAGCCCTAGTGACAATTGGCCTTCAACATTTTCATCACAGTCAAACTTTGCTGCTCTTGAATGAAGCCTTAACCCCATTGTTCACCTTCTTTTAAAATCACATCCTTACTAGCTAATTATTAACATCACTAGCAATGGCCTATTAATACCAGAAAAGCCAGAAAACGTATTGTTTTACCTTGAAAGCTCAACTATTTTTCACTTTGGCCTCCACTTGAAATCAATTGAAAACAAAATCTTGGCTTATGATGCCAGATCGAACCGATCATTTGGAAATTGGGGACGTGACTTTTAAAACTTTGGCAGGAGGCGTAGGAATAGACCAACTCATCCCCTGAGACACTCTTTGCTTTAGATTCCCTCACCAACCCATAATTTCCACCGCCTAAAGCTCGAGCTTGCAAGGTTCGAGTACGACTCAACTTGTTCATATCCCTAGTGACAGCTGGCCTTCAATTGTCTCTTCTCAATCAAACTTTGTTGCTCATGGATGAAGCCCCAATCCCATTCTTTACCTTCTTAAAAAATCACATCCTGGTGATAATGACTTTCCTGATGCTTGGATTAAATAATTGATTGTCTCAATTTGTGAATTTCCTTTTATAAAATATTTAAGTATTGTTAGTTCCAAAATAATAGATAAGAAGAATTCTGAATAGATATTGGTCCAATTACCTAGATAGCTTGTTTTATTCCCAAATTCTTTGAGATATCATCATGTCCGAGGTGAGAGACAGGGGCCTCAGACTGTCCGTCATCCTCTAGTGCGGAGCTGGTAGGATGGTTGAGTTTGAGCTACGAGGAATCGTTCTGGAGCTCACTCCACATCTTTTGTCAGTTATGTTGGATAAGATCTACATATTAATCTTTGATTTCGCAAGGTCACTTCTTAACCTAGTTATTTCTTCTTAACCTAGTTATTTCTTCTGTAGAGGAGATCTTTGCTGGTGGCGTGATCACAGAGCAGGGCGGTGCTCGTGTATTGGTCCGATTGGTCAACAACCTTGATGATCTTCGTTTAGGGCATTGGAGGATTGGTTTGTGGTTTTTCTTGATGTTTTTTAATAAGTAGTAATTTATTCTTACCTAATTTGTTTTATTTATCTGTTAAACAACTGTTATTATTGGGATGAATCGCATCGAAAGGGATTTGATTGTGCAGATAGCTGACCTTCCGAGCCATCATTTTACCTTCATGTTTGTGGTAATTTAGTAGTAATTTTTTTAGTATTTATGTGTGGCTATAACTGAGTACTGATTGTGATTGATTGTTTTATAGGTTGGAGCGACAGACTTGAGCTTTTATGGTCTTTCTATGAAGGAGCCGGTTTATGATATAATAATTATATATTTCTCCTATTTTTTTATTTCCCTACAGATTATTTTATCTTTACTCAATGGTGACATAAACTTAAGTTTATGAAGCTTGGTTGATGTTTTGCAGTTACAGTTAGTTTGGTGAGCGAAGCCGAAAGTGTGCATGACATTCTTGTGGTGCTCCCACACAAGCATGAGAATCAATTTCATCCAAATCCCGCCAATGTCGACTTGGATTAGATTTTAGTTGATCTCACCCTATTAGTGTTTGGGGCTTCTGTGGTGGAGCAAGATTAACCAAAATCTGATCCAAGTCGACGTTGACGGGACTTGGATGAAATGGATTCTCATGCTTGTGTAGGAGCGCCGCAAGAATGTCATGCACACTTTCGGCTTCGTTCACCAGACTATCTGCAACTGTAAAACATCAACCAAGCTTCATAAACTCAAGTTTCCGTTACCATTAAATAAAGATAAAATAGTCTGTAGGGAAACAAAAAATAGGAGAAATATATAATTATTATACCATAAACCGGCTCCTTCGTAGAAAGACCATAAGAGTTCAAGTCTGTCACTCCAACTTATAAAATAATCAATCACAATTAGTACTCAGTTATAGCCACACATAAATACTAAAAAAATTACTACTAAATTAACACAAACAAGAAGGTAAAATGCTGGCTGGGAAGGTCAGCTATCTGCACAATCGAATCCCTCTGGATGCGATTCATCCCAATAGTAACAGATACATAAAACAAATTAGGTAAGAATAAATTACTATTTATTAAAAAACATCAAGAAAAACCACAAACCAATCCTCCAATGCCCCAAACGAAGATCCTCAAGGTTGTAGATCAATCGGACCAATACACGAGCACCGCCCTGCTCTGTGATCACACCACTAGCAAAGATCTCCTCTACAGAAGAAATAACTAGGTTAAGAAGTGACCTTGCGAAATCAAAGATTAGTATGTAGTCCTTACCCAACATAACTGACAAAAGATGTGGAGTGAGCTCCAGAACGATTCCTCGTAGCTCAAACTCAACCATCCTACCAGCTCCGCACTGGAGGATGACAGACGGTCTGAGGCCCCTGTCTCTCACCTTGGACGTGATGATATCCCAAAGAATTTAGGAATAAAACAAGCTATCTAGGTAATTCGACCAATATCTATTGAGAATTCTTCTTATCTATTATTTTAGAACTAAACAATACTTAAATATTTTATAAAAGGAAATTCGCAAATTGACACAATCAATTATTTAATCCAAGCATCAGGAAAGTCATTATCAGCCGGATGTGATTTTTTAAGAAGGTAAAGAATGGGATTGAGGTTTCATCTATGAGCAACAAAGTTTGATTGAGAAGAGACAATTGAAGGCCAGCTGTCACTAGGGATATGAACAAGCTGAGTCGTACTCGAACCTTGCAAGCTCGAGCTTTAGGAAGTGGAAGTTATGGGTTGGTGAGGGAATCTAAAGCAGAGTGTCTCAGGGGATGAGTTGGTCTATTCCTATGCCTCCTGCCAAAGCTTTAAAAGTCACGTCATCGAAAGCCAAGATTTTGATTTCAAGCGGAGACCAAGGTAAAACAATACGTTTTTTTGGTGTTAGTAGGTCGTTGCTAGTGATGTTAATAATTATCTAGTAGGGATGTAATTTTAAAAGAAGGTGAACAATGGGGTTAGGGCTTCATTCAAGAGCACCAAAGTTTGACTGAGATGAAAATGTTGAAGGCCAATTGTCACTGTTACACCCACTCCGGAAGTATTATTCATTTTCGATGAAATTTCGTCAGAATTTAGTTATGTGAATTTTTTGAGACTCGGGAATTTATGTAAATGGGAATGAATTAAATGTCTCGAGGATCTATTTGGAGGCTTTGGTACGAAATTCTATGAAGGTACAATATTTTAGGAGTCCCGGGTTATTTTACTAAAAATTGGGTTCGGAAGATAAAATGATCAATTTTGAAAAAAAGTTGAAAAAGAATATTATGTTGGGTTTGGGTTATGGCCGGCGCATTTATTGGGTTTGGATGGGTGTATGTAAGTGGGCTTAAGTGATGGAAATGTTAAGAAATGAATTTTAGAAAGAAGGAAATGTATAAGTAAGAAGTAATAATTATGGAAGGATTCTTGGACAACCTTGTGTCATGAATCCAATGGTGCATATCTTGATAAGAATCTCATAAAATGGTGTAGGATTGGTTGGAAGAGATAATGTAAGAAACATTATCTCAAAGAAAAGAAAAGAAAAGAAAGGAAATTGGTAAGTTTTATCATTTAAGTAAGCCTATGTAGTGAGAAGAAAGAGGAAGAAAAACTTCTTTCTCTTCCTCACAAGTCTGGCCGAAACTTCATGGGTCTTCCAAGGAGCTATCTTCAATTGATCTTCATCATCTAAGCTTTAATAATCAATAATCATCAAAGAATTAAGAGATAAGGTTAGTTGTTTAAGGTTTTATTCAAGTATTAATGGTTGGATTTTGGAAATAATTCACCATTTATTTTCTCTTGTCAGGGCCGAAAGTTTGAAGCTTTTCTTGGAAGTGTTCTTCAACTCATCTCTTCACCTCATTAAGGTAAAGTTATGTTTAAGTTATGTAATGATTATTTAAGCATATGATTGAAGGAAAATCATGTATGTATGATTTGAGTTGGAAATCATGTTGGAATGAGGTTAAGGAAGCATGATGAACATGTTTTGTTCTTGGATGATGTTGAAAAGCATGATGATTGAGTATGTTATGTATGAGGCAGAAGTTGATGAAGAATTTGCATGATGGAATTGGTTGATTTTTTATGAAGGAATGATATTTTTATGATGTTTAAGATGGAATTAGTTGATGGATTAAGTTGGAAATTTAATATTGAAAAAGAAGCATAAAGGCCGAAACTTTGGTTTATTCTTGGATGCATGTTGTGTTTAATTTGGTTGGTAAAGTATGGATTAAATAAAGATTAGTTGAAGGAAAGAAAGGTTAAGGGTTTAAATGAAAAGTTTGGTGAATTTTGGGTGAAAAACTAAAAGGGCCGAAAGTTTGGGTTAAAAACCAAAACTTTTGTTGATTTATGGAATTTTAGTGTTTTATGGATTAAGTGTCATTTTATGAAGTGAATTGGTATTTTGGTTAAGGAAATAAAGTTTAAGGATGAGAAATGACACTTTTGAAAAGTTTAAGGTTAAGTTGGAAAGAAACCGAAACTTTGTGTCCAAAATCGAAACTAATGGGTGGTTTTGGTAAATTTGGTAAATTGGTGGAAAAGTGTCATTTTATAGTTTTAAATGGACAGTACATAAAGGAAATAAAGGTTAAGTATGAAAAATGACACTTTTGAAAAGTTTGAGGTTGAATTGCAAAATTGGCTGAAAGTTTGGGCTTGGGTCGAATATTTGCTGAATTCAGCGATTTATTTATTGAATTAAATGTTTAAGTTGAAAAAGTTGAGAAAAATGGATTTTTTGCAACTTTATGTAAGTTTTTGGCTAAATTGTACTTAAGGTTAAAGTTATGGTATGTTGTGCAATTTTAGTAAAGGATAAGGAAAGTTTCACAAGAAAAGTGAAAGAGGTAAAAAGTAAGAAAAAGTAAGGGAAAGTGAAAGTATGGAATTTTTGGTAAATTTGGCATTATGTGAGAGTTATGGGTTAAATTGTAAGTTTCTAAAAAGGTTAGAGACTTAAGATGTAATTATGAAGTTTAAGGTAAAAAAGTTATCTTTTAAAGAATAAAGTATGATGTGGTTGACTTTCTAAGTGAAAAGTCAACTCTCTATGTTAAGGATAAATGTGAAATTTTTGTATAAAGTTCAAAGAATAATGTTATGATGGGAAGTTATGATGTGTAAGGAAAAATATGTTAAGTATGTAATTTTAGTTATAAACTAAAATTCAATATGTTATGTTTGGATAATCAGGATAGGTTCTGACGTTGCGAGATTGGTGTGCGGGACTATTACGGGCATGTCAGATTTGGTTATTCCAGGTAAGTGGATTAACTTTCTTAATATGCAATATTGGGTTTCCTTATGCATATTAGGCTAGCTAATAGCTAGTACTCGGGTTGAGGGTGAGGCCCAATGACTCCCCGGGGACGGTACTAGTTACATGGTAAGATTAGTAGTATGCATGTACATGGTTTTCTGGCAACTATATGTTATGCTATGTTATGTTCTGCCTCTCTCCTGATCAGAAATGATCAGGTTATTACTTACGACAGTATGTTATGTTATGTTATGTTATGGGGGGGGCCCCACTGCTGGATCTATGCACATGTGTCGGTTGGTTGCGGCCGCCGACTAGTATATCTTAGGATATACTTTATGTTCCGTTTTGGTTGCGACCACCAGATATGTCCCGATTTGGTTGCGGCCATCGGGGTCTGTCGTTAAGTATTAGCTGGGCTATATGATGAAAGATGCTGCTGCCGGACAGGTCTTCGAACCCAGGTTATGATGGTCCTTCGGGACATATGTATGTATGATAAGTATGTTATGCTAACCTCTTCTGTAGGTTCCGCGTTTATGTCTGCTAATCTTATCGACCCTTACTGAGTACCTTTCAAGGACTCACCCGCTATATTAATCTTTTCAGGAGATATCGGACAGAAGCTAGCGGAGTAGTCCGACTGGACTGGCTATACTTTTGTTTATCAGCGGTAGCTTGTAGAAATGTTTTGGGGATCTTGTCTGCCAACCCAGCAAGCAAGTAAGCATATGGTTTCAGTAGTTAAGGCTCTGTAGGACACATATGCATGCATATCACATCAGATGACTATATTATTTTGGCATACTCTGGAACTATCTACCCAACCGAGCGAGTGGTAGTTCTAATATGATGTATATGTTTATTAATTATGACAACGCGTGATATTCTGTCAAAACCACTAACGTGTTTTCGGGTGGAGGTTTAGGCATTAAGTTAACTAGAACGCCTTAAACCTAAGTAACCCGTTAGAAATAATAAGTTCGGAAAATCTTAAAAATGATTGGATTTTTAGGTCCCACATTAGAAGAGAAGTTAAGTTCCGCCAGTCACCGCCGCCTCCCGGCACCATTCACGACACTTTCGCACATGACACACATGCCGGTCGGGGAGGGGTGGTGACAGCGTGGGTGCTGGGACGCGCTCTTATCCTTTAGAAAAGGGCCTAAATTATGCCTTGCTTCAGGGGGGTCTCCTAAGGTCTCGCTAGGGGGTACGCTAGCCTCTATCAGTAAAGGGTCACGCAAGAATGGGGGAGGGGTCAGGCTGGCTTATGGCTTGATGGGCTCCTATTTTGTTTTGTGAATATCTTGAGCTCTGGAACTCCGATTGTGGTGATTCAAAAGTCATTTTCCTCCTCTTTGGAATATATTTAATATGCGATCCATTATTCCCACTTTGGAATAATATTATATGGAGGAGTTTGAGCCTCTTTGGGGTGGATCTCAAGCTTTATCTTCTAAAATCACTCTTCCTAGCTTCACTTGCCCTGCCTTTCAAGCTGCGTCCTTTTGAGTAAATATTGAGGGTCCTAGACTCATATAAAACTCTCCTTATTAAAAAGTATCATCCTCAAATCTTAAGGTGGTAGTGCCTATAATTCAAAAACTTACATAACACACTTTGGAAGAACAATATGGGTTAACTAAACCTTAATGGCATAAAAAGTGTACAAACAAGAGGTAATGAGATAGACAATCCATCCTTTCTCTTTACCTTGAAATGACCTCTACTCAATCATAAAAGGAAGAACAACCAAAACATGCGTCATCATTTATGCCTGGATCAAATATTAGCCTAGGCTATGCATTTTCATCATTCAAGTTCAAAGCATTAAATTCATGCATCAAAGCAGGGTCATGGCTGGAATTTGGTGACCAAGGTGAAGTATCATGCTCAAACTCTTCATCACCATGGCATTCATATTCAAATAAGTTTGAATCTTCATCAACATTTTCATCATCCAAAACATAAGGCTCATAATGATCATATGTCCCATATGAGGGGTATGATGCATAATCAAACTATTCCTCATTATGCTCAAAATTGGCATCATAGTCATCATGCTCAAGAGAATCATTATACAAAGAGAAATCATCATGTGGTATGGACCTATGTTCATCAAATGCTTCACATTTTAATTCATACCCTTGATATGCCCACCAATCATCATGACAAAGAGATATGCAATGTTCATCAAAAGAATAGGGATAATGATTGAATTTTCTAAAACACTCATTATTTTCATCATGCTCATCATTTTGTAAGTTAGGAGAGAAAGAGATAGAATTTTCACTACTATTATAAGTTTCTTCCCACTTAGAATCTTCACATGGATTGAAGGTGAGAGCTTCCACTTCTTCATATTCTGTCATCAAAACCACAACCTCGTCTTTGACATTTTCTTGCACAAATAAAGAAGAACAACAAGGTTTTGAAAATACAAAAGTTAGTTCTCCATTGATTTTGGTTTAAGGCTCAAGAGTGTTTTCCTCTTCACTCATTTGGTTCTCGTTTTCTTGCCTCTTGACCTCACCAAGGTACTCCTCATTCTAAATGGGCAGTAAAAGGAAAACTTCTTTGAACTCTTAAAAAATTTGAATCATTTCGGCAAACATGGGAGAAATTGGCCTTTCGGGTGGTGTTTGGGAATGTGGGTTGGTAAGAGGTGGAGAGACATAAGGTAAGTGGTTTGTGGTGGTTCTAGAAGGATGGTGAGGATGCAATGAGGACCTTCTTTGGTGTAGGTAGTATGATGAGTGGGGTTCTTCACATTGGGGAGCATATCTATCTTGTAGTATGCTAATTATAGCACCCCAATTTCTGATGTGAGGCCTCCCACTTCTCTCTCTTTTCTCAAAGTCTTGCCTCCACTACCATTGAGTTTCTCATCTCAAAACTCATATGCATCCACCACCATTAAGCATTCCTTAAAATGAATGGCCTTTTTTTCCCTTTAAATTAATCCAAAATTGGCATATACCTTGTACCAAAGTTGCATACATAATATATTTTTAATGAAGTTATTCAATGGTGCAAGGTGCATACACCTTGTACCAAAGTTACTAAAGTACCCCTACTTTGATAAAAGGTTCTAAAGGTGGTAATAGATACAAAATGAGATTTGGATTTATACAAAATAATTCCAAATAATTTCAATTCACATAATT
>JBBYHH010015819.1:0-16843 GCA_038382905.1 Daphne laureola
CATTTAATCTATATATTTTTTTCTTCTACATTTTGATATATAAAGTTAAGTAACATATATACATAAGACAAATCAATGTGTCTAGTTTCTTAAAATATTTTTTTCAATTTTTCTGAGAAACTTCATCCTAGTAAAAAATTGAGTCAAAAAAAAGTTCAAAAGTCAAACGTAACTATTAAATAGAGACGGGGGGAGTAAAAAGGAAAGAAAAGTGAAGAAAAAAAAAGACTAATACTTTTTATTATAAAGTCGACAAGTGTCCACTTTATACAAAAAGTTGAAAAGTAAGGATGGGAAATAATTAACGGAAGAGATAAGGAAGAAAAGGGAAAAGAAATGGAAAACAAAAGTTGAAAATATCTCTTACCTTCTTTTCTTCCTCATTTTTCGTCCCTTCTTCTTTCTTCTTCCTGCTCCTTCATTCTTCTCTTCTTATTCTCCACCATACTTAGGGTTCTTCCATTTCTACACCTTCTCTTCAAGATTTCTTCAAGAAATCACGTAGGCAAGCTAATTTTCATGTGTATTCCTTGATCGAAATAAGTTTAAATGATGTTAAACTTCATTCTTCTCCTCTCCTGACTAGGCCGAAATTGAGGGTGTCCCTTATTCTACCAAGTTCTTCAAGATTTGCTTAAGGAATTGAGAAGGTAAGGTGATTCTCATGAGATTTTCATCTTGGAACAATATTTGGTGGAAGTTTAAGCTTGTTCTTTCTTCTCCCTTCTAGGCCGATTTTGTTAGTGCTCCATCTCCACCAAGTTCTTCAACTTCTTGTTCAAGGTGATCTTGGATTCTAGCCTATTTTGAGGTGGTGTTAAGCTCTTTAACTATACTTTCTTGTGCTGGCCAAAAATCATGAAGTAGTGAAGCTAGGGTTTCTGTTTTTGGCCTAAGGTTGGATTGAGATGGAAGTAAGCTTCTAAAGTGTTGTTTAGATGATTATGAACATGTTTTATACTTGGAATTATGCTTGATTCATCATGGTTGGTAAACTAGGGTGTTGGCCGAATTTGAGGAATTATGGAGTAATGTTGATTTTCTTTGGTGATTTATGAAATTGAGTTGAATTGAAGTTAGAATTGAGTTTCTAAATTGAAATGGGGATGATTGGAGTATTCTCCCTTAATTTTCATATATTGGCCGAATTGGAAAAGAAATTCAATGTGGACATTCTTTGTTAAAGTGATGATTTGAGTTGATTTAGTGATGCTATAGAGCTCCTAAAATCATTATTGAATTGTCGAGAAAAACTCTGTTGGTCATTTGTCCATGTTTGGTCAAAAATGTCAAGTGGGAATGAGATTTGTTGTTATTTGATGTTAAGTGACAAATTGTGGGGAAATTGAGGTCAATTGATGTTAAGAGAACATTTGGTAACATTTATGTTGATTGGTCATTTTTGGGTGAATTGGCCGAATTGTGATTAGTGTCTTTAAATGTTGGATTTTGATCAATGGATTGAGGAGTCAATTCATTTCATTGTATGATTGTTTAGTGTCAGCTCTGGTAGATGGGGATCATGCGAATTCAACTGGAATTCTGTCAGATTTTCATTAGTGTGCAAGGTTGCCTCGGGTTGCCACGTGAAGCTTGTATTTGTTAGGTAAGGGTTCAACTTTCTTTACATGCATTATTAGGATGCTTACTATCCATATTGAGTTAGTTGAAGCTAGTATCGCCCTGAGTGTGGGGCCCGGTGATCACCGAGGCTAGTTACATAGTAAGGTTAATGATGTGCGGGTTTCAAGCATGGGACTTTCAACTCCAAGATTGTAAAATTTTGTGATCACTGGGTGATCAATTTTGTGCTTCTGAGGTTTTGTGATCATTTCTGATCAAATCATTGAACCTGACTGATGAATTATGTGCTTCTGAGGTTCTTTAATCACTTCTGATCAAATCGTTCAACCTGATTGTGAGTTGATCAATTTATGATCAACTAAGTGATGATGACGGTTTTGGGGAACCTAGCCCTCTCGCTGGTACCATACGTTATGACCCCATGTCGAGCTTAGAGCCACCGTGGGCTATCGTAATTGTATCCGTATGTGTTTCTGTCCGATGGGACTTCTGTATTGCATATCACATCATTTTCCATATTGTTAACCATGCAATATTTTGGATTGTATATATTGTTAGCACATGGCACACTAACCCTTTTATGAAGGTGGTTTTCTCTAAAACCCATTACCCTTACCTAAGCCCTTACTGAGTTCCTCTCAAGGACTCACCCCCTTATGATTAATGTTTTTCAGGAGCTTCAAGTTCGTGACCCGCGGAATAGATCCGCCTGGTCGTTATATGATTTGGGTACAATAGGTACACATAGCTCCTAGATGTATTTTCTGATTGTGTGACATGGGTGACCTCGGTTTAGCTGGTCAGGTATTGTTGGTTATCTGGGTATTTCTGGGTGAGCACTCTTATGAAACTACAAATAGTTAGCTCTCATTTATTTGTGTTAGCAGCAACAACACTGACCTGGAGGTGGTCTAGTGTGTCGGACTCTGTATGTTACAGACACCACGAGATTTCACATTCTGGTATTGATACATGAATCCCGGGCCATTTTTCCAAATTTTAGTTCGGGGGCAAAATGGTCATGTTAGAAAATTAGAGAATAATGGACATTAATTTGGAAGAGTGAGTGGCGCAAAAATGAAAGGAGATATTTTGTTTATGGTATGGAAATACATATTATGTAATGGTATGATATGTAATGGGATAAGTATGTAATGGAGTAATAAAATGATCTGAGTGGATCACCATGGTTGGTCATTTTGTACGTGGGATAAATTTGGGGTTTGTGGAAGTATGTTGATATGATTTGATCAATTATGAAATTATGTTAATTTGAGGTTGGAAATGAGTTTCTAAATTGAAATAAGGATGATTGGAGTACTCACCCTCAATTATGTGTGTTGGCCGAATATATGGGTATAATTAAAGGATGATGTTCTTTGTTAAAATGTGGAATTGAGATGGATTATGGTTTTATTAGAGCCCCTAAATTAAGGTTGAATTATTGAGAAAGGTTCTCCTAGTATGTTTACACATGTTGGCTGAAATTTGAGAAGAAAAATGATGTTGATGATTTTTTGTTAAAGTGATGATATGAGTTGGTTTAGTGATGCTAGAGAGCTCCTAATGTGTTGTTAAATTATGGAATAAAGCTCACCTAGATGGTTTATCCTAAGTAGGCCGAATTGCAGATGTGAGTATGAGAGTTGGTGTTGTTTGATGTTAAAAGACAAATTTTGGGTGAAAGTGAGTTAATTTGATGTTAAGGGGTGTATTTGGTAACATTTTGATTGTTGGTAACTTTTTGTGAATTTGGCCGGAATTGAACCTTTAGAAAAAGATGAGGATGTTGGTTGATGTTGGGTGAGAAATGAAGTGGAATTGAGTTTAGTTAATAATAAATGAATGCTCGGTAATATCTTATGTAGTTGGTATAATTTATCCTAAGTTGGTCAAATTGTAAGCTTACTTTGTATCTTGGATTTTGGGGAAAGGATTAAGGATTCAAGTCCTTTTGTTTTATGATTATTCAGTGTTATTTCTGGTGGCTGGGATTGCGGGAATTCACGGGAATTCTACCAGATTGGCATTAGTGTGCAAAGTTGCCTCGGATTGCTACGTGGAGTTTGTATTTGTTAGATAAGGGTTTAACTTTCTTTATATCCATTCTGGGCATATCGGATAGTTGAGGCTAGTCTCGGGTTAAGGATGGGGCCCGGTGACTCCCGGGACTAGTTACATGGTAAGTTTAATAGTATTTAGGTTTTATTTTTGGGAGAACCAACCAGGCGGTTGATGATATGTTTTGGGGATCGTATGCCCCTCGCTGGTACCATGCACTTTGGCCCTGTGTGCGATGCTTAGAGCCGCTAGGGATTGGAATATGTGTTCTTATCTGATGAGATGGGTGGGTATTTGTTCTCATCCGATGGGATGGGTGGGCATCTATTATCGTCCGACGAGATGTTTGTATTTCATATCATACCATTTTGCATATCATTATCCATGCTATATTTAGGTTGTATGTAAATTTTAGAACACGGCATACTAACCTTTTATGCAGGTTGTTTCTTTAAAACCATTACCCTTACTGAGTACCTCTCTAGCAATCACCCCACTTATGTCTATGTTTTCAGGAGCTGGTGGTGCACGAACCGCGGAGTAGCTCCGCCTGGTCATTTTGTGATTTTTTATTTGACGTACTTATAGCTCCTTGATTGGGTTTCGGTTTATGTTTCGGGGGTAGTCTCGATTGAGATGTTGGTTATTGGGTATTTTAGTACTTTGCGTGAGCACATACGTAACGACTAACGGTTAAGTTCTTTGTTTGTGTTTAGCAGAAGCAGTAGCACTTTGGGGTGATTTGTCGGCATTCTTGAGGACCCCAGTTACTTAGGCATAGTATGTACGTATTTTGGCATACTCTAGGCTATGTAGGTGTAGCATGCACATGTACATGGAGTTAGGCAGCATCTTGATATTTGTTATGTGTTCTGCTGCCTTCTGATTTTTCTGGATTTGTTTACTTTATTCTAGGAGTTCTTGCCTAGTAGTAGTGGCAAGTCTCATTTCTAGTGCATCTAGTGTTGAGCGGAGCTCAACTTTATTCTGTATGTTTTTGCGGTGCTTGTATGTATGTTTGCAGTCGTTTTGCGAGTGCAGGTTCCCGGCATAATCAGAATGCCATAAACTAGCAGTGAGTTAAGTGTAAGTGTAAGATATATGGGACCGGGTCGTGGGTGTCCTCCAAACCAAATTGGTCTCCATTCTGACGTCGCCACCCCTTCCCCGCACCATTACGGCTACCGCTACCGCACGCTTCTATCGTGTCACCACCCCTCTCTGGACGGTGCGGTGGAAGTGTGCTATAACGGTGTCGAGAGGTGGTGGTGACGGCGGAGCGGAATTATTCTTTGAAGTTGCAGACCCAAAACCCGGTTATTTTAAAACTTTTCGGACTTTAAGTTTCTAACGCGTTATTTTCAATTTAAGGCATTCTAGTTTCTTAACCTCTAAACCTGCACCCAGAAACACGTTAGTGGTTTTACAAAATACCGCACGGTTTCTAAGCATAATTATAATAATACATCATAGAGGAAGTTACCACCCACTTCGTTGGGCAGATAATTCCCCGATATATCAAAAGAATATACAGTCATCCATGTTTTAATGTGCATGCATTCTAGTCCTATAGAGCCGAATAAACTTAAGCTAGAATATAACATACTTGTGGGTGTTCGGTCAGCAGATACACCAATAAGCACCGCAAGACACCGCTGCTACTGTAAATATTACCAAAGAAGTTAACCGTTAGTCATTTCAGATTATACTTAAACGAAATATCATAACTAATATCGAAACCTTAATCGAGACTATCACACAAACAGAATCTAATCAGGGAGCTAATAGTACCTGCGGTACTAAAAAACTATGGCAACCAAATAGACTACTCTGCTGGCGTCTAATTGGGAGCTCTGTTAGTCATTTCAGATTATACTGAAATGAAATATCATAACTAATATCGAAACCTTAATTGAGACTATCTCACAAACAGAATCTAATCAGGGAGCTAGTAGTACCTACGGTACTCAAAAACTATGCCAACCAAACAGACTACTCCGCTGGCTGCTGATCAAGAGCTCCTGAAAAGATATAGCTATAAAGGGATGAGTCCTCGAAAGGTACTCAGTAAGGGCAGGGGTAAAGACTAGTGGATAAATAACACTGAACCTACAACAAAGGTTAGTACACAGATATATATACGGATGTCCAGAGAACGAATCTAGACCGAAGTCTAGATTAACAGATATGAAAGTGCCTGGTGGCCGAAGCTAATCTCGGGACAACAGATAACGGACACATGGTACCAGCGAAGGGGCCTCGATTCCCCACAGAAACTATCGTAAATGTCAGAATCTAATCATGTCTGATCAGATAATAGAAGAATCTAGATGATGCCAGATAATACAGAAATCCATAAAATCTATAACCTCCATACCACTAATCTTTACTAGGTGACTAGTCAAGGGCCCCACCACCGGCCCAGGACTCGCCTCAACTAGCCTAATATACGAGTAGGCTACTTGAGGCGAGTCTTGGGCCGATGGTGGGGCCCTTAACTAGTCACGTGGTAAAGATTAGTGGTATGCAGGTTATGGATTTTTTGGATTTTTGGATTATCTGACATCAGCTAGATTCTGCTATTATCTGATCAGGCATGATTAGACTCTGACATTTACGACAGTTCCTGTGGGGAACCTAGGCCACTTCGTTGGTACCATGCATCCATTATCTGTTGTCCCGAGATTGGCTTCGGCCACTGGGCACTATCGTATCTGTTAATCGAGACTTCGGTCTAGATTCATCCTCTGGACATCCGTATATATACCTATGTACTAACCTTTTTTTGCAGGTTCCGCGTTATTTATCCACTAGTCTTTACCCCCGCCCTTACTGAGTACCTTCAAGGACTCATCCCTTTAAATCTATATCTTTTTCAGGAGCTCCCGATCAGCAGCCAGCGGAGTAGTCTGTTTGGCTGGCATTAGTTTTTCAGTACCGCAGGTACAATTAGCTCCCTGATTAGATTCTGTTTGTCGGATAATCTCGATTAAGGTTTGGATATTAGTTATGATTTTTTGTTTGAGTATATCTGAAATGACTAATGGTTAACTTCTTTGGTAATATTTACAGTAGTAGCGGTGTCTTGTGGTGCTTGTCGGTGCATCTGTTGACCGACCACCCGCAAGTATGTTATATTCTGGCTTAAGTTTATTCGCCTCTGTAGAACTAGAATGCATGCACATTAAAACATGGATGACTGTATATTCTTTTGATATGTCAGGGAATTATCCGCCCAATGAAGTGGGTGGTAAATTCCTCTATGATGAATTATTATTGTAATAATGCTTAGAAATGCGCGATATTCTGTAAAACCACTAACGTGTTTCCGGGTGCAGATTTAGGGCTTAAGAAACTAGAATGCCTTAAAATGAAAATAACGTGTTAGAAACTTAAAGTCAGAATTTTTTTAAAATGGCCGGGTTTTGGGTCTGCACCTTCAATGAAGAATTCCTCTCTGCCGTCACCTCCGCCTCCCGACACCGTTACCGCATGGTTTCGCTGCACCGATCGGAGAGGGGTGGTGACAAATGGACTTCAAACAGAATCCCGTGATAGCAGAATCCTACCATCGGGTTGACAATATTAGAAAGTTACCATCCGTCCACGGTGACTGTAACACTTGAAGTGTTGTCAAATGTGATCATGCCTCCAAAGGATGGGGAGGATGGGGTGGCCTATGTGGCTTTCCTCAAGAAAAATAGCTTATGTAGAGTTACCCTCCTCTCCAAAATGATGGATGAGATCATGGTAGAATTCTGAATGCCTGACGATGCCAAAGAAATTTGGGATGCTGTCAAGGCCAAGTTTGGCGATGTTTCAGTTGAGAAACAAAGATATATGATCTTGAAATTTGAGAATTATGTCAAAAGGGAAGATCATACCATGAGCTCTCATTTGCGTGAGATGTCACGCATGATCCACCAGCTTATGCAAGCTGGACTTGACCTCACAGATAAGTAACAAGTTGAAGCTATTATCAGGTCCTTACCAGATGAGGAGTGATAGTTGATGAAGGTTAACTTGCACTACAACCCTCAAATTAAGTCATTTGATGACATTGGCTACCATCTTTTACTTGAGCCTGAGGTTATGGCTCTCAAGGATCACTCCAAGGTATATGTTACCTCCACTTCTTCCAGCAAGAAAGGGAAGAAAAAAGGGAAGTGGTTTGGAAAGGGTAGAAAGGGAATGGGTAAGGGCAAAGCTAATGGAAATGGACCCAGCTTCAATAAGTTCAAGAAGAAGAGGGATGTTTCAAAGCTCAAATGCTTTAACTACGGAAAGAAAGGACATTTTTTAAAAGATTGCAAAAGTCCACCAAAGATACATAAACTTTCTACTTCTATTCTACATGTTATTACATGTACTAAGCTTATTGAAAGCAATTCTTTATGGATTGTTGATTCAGGAGAAACGAACCACATAGCCCGAGATAATTCTTGGTTCGTGGCATTTCGGAAACTCCCAAGAGGTGTAAAACACATCTCCATGGGCAACAATGAATTGTTAGAAGTAGTAGGAATTGGGACTTGTAAAGTCTCCATCTGTAATGGATATTATGTTTATCTTTTGAACACACTTTATGTACCTAATATTTGTAGAAATATGGTTACTATAAGAATCTTGTTAAAGTATAATTATACCTTTACATTTTCTAATAGTAGCATTACTATTACGAAAGATCATCAAATTATCTGTGAATGGTTGGTTAATAATGGTTTATATGAACTTAGGCCTAGTTTTCATGTGACTGAGGTCACAAAAAAAATGACTTGGCATGAAAGGCTTGGACATATTGGCCAAGATAGGATGAATAAGTTAGGCAAGAGTGGCTTACTTGGATCCTTATCATAGGTCACCTTGCAAAGTTGCCAAGCTTGCCTTAAAGGAAAGGCAACAAGAAAGCCATTTGGGTGTGGCACTGATGTTAAGGTTTTTGCATTGGTGTTTTGGAATCAATGATGCACAAATCAAGGAATCAACCAATCAAATAAATTTATAAACACCTCATTAGCCTTAACTCTATCTTATCATAGTGTAATAGCTCTAAGTGAGGGATCGAACCCAAGAGAATTTGAGTGCCTAGAGTACAAATATGTAGTGTGCGTTCTAATCTACTATGTAATGCAAAAGATAGTAGGTGAGATGATGATAGGCAAGATGTGGATGCAAGCTTGAAAACGTGACTAAATCACTAGAGGGGAATGAAGATGTCACTTGTTGATTTCAAAGTGTTCTCAAAGTTCATCGTGCATCCTAAAGATCATACATGTGCTACTAATCTCATGTCTTAGAGATAGGTTATCTTTAACTCCACCAATTGGCAATGGTGATTATCTATAATTCTTCTGGTGTCTTAGAGGCAAGTTATCTCTAACTCTACCAATTGACAACGGTGGTCATGCACCCTAGCTTGCTGGAATGGATAAGGTGTGCCCTTATGCGCCATGAGGGCACCTTTTGAGGTGCGTAGTTAATGAACGGCGCCTTTTTAAGTGCCAGGAGGTGCCTTGGGCTGAGGAGAGGTCCCATTTATTCACCCTGGGAATGCACCTCTTGGGTGTAGGGCGCTATTTTGAGGCACCACATTGGTACCTCAAAGTGGCGCTAGACATACTCCATGGTACCCCTCCAACTCTCTAATATGTGCAAATTGGCCCTCTCCATTTCTTCTCTTGATTTCCAACTCCCTAATATGATCCGAGATGGTCTTGAATGCTCCGCAACAAATGAAATCTCATATCGAACATTCTTTTATGCTCAATTGACTCCTTTTCGCACCTATACATGTTGCACCTGCCAGATATGAGAATTGCAAGTAATGTGCATAAAAGTAATGATAATGATGTGTAAATGATGCATTTACTATCTTAAATATCATGGGAAGGTGTGCGTGTTTGCACACTGATCACACCCACAAACCCAAATTGTTGCTATTCCCTAGTAACGCACACATCTATAATCTTTAATTTCTCATTTCCCGTATGTCTGGTTAAGTCAATTCATGATTCAAGACCACATGTCAATAAAGATTCACATGATCAATAAAGTTTTAGAACTATGTTCTCAATGAAGTAGATAGAGGGTCACTCCCTAAGTGTTTATCTCTCATAAAAAAAGGGTAGTGAATGTGTGCATGTGATCTTGTCTAATTCTTTCAATCCATAAGCTTTCTAACGAATCAAAACTCCTTCACCATTATCCCTAGGAATGTTGTATGCTTCTTCGATTAGATGGTCTTTGCAATGGTTGTAATGAGGCTATGCTTGGTGTGAGAGGAATTATGTTGGAGGCTATGTATGTAAGTGGAGCTTAAGACTTACATGAACATGCAAGTTGGGCACTAAAGTCTACAGACTAAATCCCGAAACCCACTCGCTATTTTGTAACTCTCACTCACTTTTTCAATACATTTTCACATAGTTTCAACCTCTCAATTTTCTTTTGTCATCGTTGGATCTATCTTTATATACAAGTGCCTTTTTCTTGAAATTTTCACTTTGCACCATTTTCTTCATGTTTTTCTTTTCATACTCAGTGCATTTCTTTTCCAATTACAACACTAGGCACATATTTACTTACTATCCAAGGATGTCTGTTTCACTCTCATTAAGCTCAACAAATCTAGATATACTCCCCTAAATCCAAATTGTACACAAATCCTACAAATTTAGCACCTAAAGCCCACCAACCATGCACATGAAGTACAAGGATGAACGGATCCTATAAGTGAGTGGATTATCTTAAGATGTGGTTTATAAGAATGAACAAGCTTAAAGCTCAGCAGGGGTAATCTAGTAAAATTATTGTTCAGGTTGGCTATTTTAGTCAAGTGGCTCATTCTTAATTTTCCATCGTCGTCCTAATTCTTCGTACAACACTTATGAATTTGAACGGTTCAAGCAAGCAAGTTCTAGCTCATAAATTAAACAAGATACTCTCAATAAAGAATAATTCACTGTCTATTTGAATTTTTTTAATTTTTGACCCAAACACCTCACCGGGTAAAAAGTCTTCATCTAAAACAACGAGAACACAATTATATCACTAAATTGATTATATGCTTCGATATTAACACAGGTCCCAAACATCAACCAACTAATCAAAACAATAGAGATCATGCATCATTAAAGATAATGTAAAAGTGGCATGGATCGATGTTCAAGAATTGCAAATAAATCATCAGGCATACTCAACCAATTCCCACATGATTTACACGTGAATTCCCTCAAACTCCAATGATAGCATATCCACATGTGTTAGAAAGGGAAATAAAAATGGTAAATTGGAAGAGCGTACCTTGAGGGCCAAGTTGGGCCGCTCTAATGCCTTTGAGGTAAGAGTTGCATCTAAATTAACTCCGGAGTCTTTCCCTTGGTGCAGAGTTGGTCTACTCTCTCTCTTTCAACAAAATACCTAGAAATATATTAAATAAATACCAGATCTAGAGTGTGCAACAAGGTATGCAAAAATCAACATGCATCACTCTTGGAGAGAGAGTCATCCATGACTTGCAAATTTTCACAAAAGTGAATAGATATATGTTGTGCAAGTCCTGCAAAGGTGTATGGTGCTAACTGAGGCATGCATAAAAAATGAAAGGGAGGCATGATGTGCGTGAAAGCATAGCAAATTTTGAAGTAGAGTGTCATGTGAAATGAGCATAAGGTTATGAAGCATATAGAACATACATCTCGAGTCATGTGAAATGAGCATAAGGTTATGAAGCATATAGAACATACATCTCGACACTACAGCTAAATGTTTTTCATTCATAGGATGCGTGTGTTATGTGAAAGGTGCTTCATGATACATGGTGCATGACATACAACTTAATATTCAATTTCTCATATCATGCACATTCATGTTTCTCTTTATCAATGAACATTCATAAAACATAGAAAGAGTTAATGCTAGCATGCTCAATGCACACTCATCATCAAACGTCCAGCAGAATATTCTTAGATGAAGAACAAAGTAAGCAAGATATAATGAAGTCTCTACTACACAAGGTAAGCTCAAGTGACAGTAATTACCTTATCATCTTCAAAGAATTGTAGAGACTTACAGATACCTTATTCTTCAATGTAGGTTAATCCTTGATGATGGTGTTTTGTACACCTTTATTCCTGAAAAATTCTTATCCAAATTATGTTAGCACTTATTTGACCAAATCCACAAATAAAGTACTAAATGAAACTAAATTTAAACTAAATGTTGGGGTGTCTCCCAAAAGCGTCATGTTTAACACCCTTGACTAGGAGAAACCTGAAAGGTGAGTCACGTGACTCCTTTCAGTCCCGTGTTATCCACGAGATGAAGGTCTTACGGATGGTTTATCGCGAGATCTATTAAGGTCATTTTCCTTGGAGCTCTCCATGGCTTGTAAAGGACATAGACTCGCAACCGCTCCTTACACTTGATGAATCAGAAGATTTCTTTCAGTACACCTTGAAGCTTTTGGGAGAGGGGTTTGAATGATGGCCAACGGGTTACTATGAAGATATCCAACTCCACTTCTTTTCCAATGTCGGTTCCATCAACTTGCTCCAGGTGTCTCTTTTCCATTGATGGCCTCGAGTCTTTCCTTTGATGACCTTGGCTTTCTTTTATGGCATCTCTAATCATCTCTTGGTTGTCTTGAAGGAATAATGCTTGACAATATTTAGCCAATTGTGCGTGTACACAATCAATGCTCCTGAAAGATGCCTTGATCTTTCCTTTCATTCTTGCCAAGTCTTTTGTCAGTGTGTTGCAATCCTCTTCGTATATTTTGCTGCCATCTTTTATCTCTTTGATGAATTCTTGCACTGACTCCTCTAAAGAAGGTATATCTCACCGATAAATCTCCCTGAGATATTACAGAGGTGGTTGTAATTGGTCTAAGTCTTCTCCTAATACTACCAATTCCTCTATACCCTTGAAAAGGTCCATAAAAAAAGGCCTCAAGATTTGTGCCATCAGTAGCACGAGAAGTTACCTATAAAAAGAAAACAACAAAGAAAGTAGACATGCATTAACAACTAAATGTAAGAAGTATGATGCAAACACACATAACAGATAAATTCTCTAGACTTAAACTCGATTCCCCGGTAATGGCACCAATTTGACGTTAAGGTTTTGATATGATGTTTTGGAATCAATGATGCACAAATCAAGAAATCAACCTATCAAATAAATTTATAAACACATCATTAGCCTTAACTATATCTTATCGTAGTGTAATGGCTCTAAATGATGGATTGAACCGTAAAGAATCTGAGCACCTAGAGTATGAATATGTAGTGTGCATTCTAATCTACTACACAATGCAAAAGATAACAGGTGAGATGATGATAGACAAGATGTGGATGCAAGCAGGAAAACTTGACTAAATGACTGGAGGGGAATGGAGACGTCACTTGTGGATTTCAATCATGGGTTCTCAAAGTTCATCGTCCATCCTAAAGATCATGCATGTGCTACTAATCTCATTTCTTAGAGATAGGTTATCTCTAACTCCACCAATTGGCAATGGTGATTATCTCTAATTCTTCCGGTGTCCTAGAGGTAAGCTATGTGTAACTCTACCAATTGATAACGGTGGTTATCTATCACTCTTTCATAATCAACCATCCGATCCTCTAGGATCGGAACCTAAGGTATTCAATGTAATAAACACACATAGAACCTAAACTATGACAAATTACTAAGAGACATGGAATTCTAATTACCGTAGATAAATCAATACATCATTTCAGTGAGGATTCATGAAAGCAATCTCTTTATAATGTTCGAGGTGGATTACTATGATTGTGTTGCTCCTATCTTGAGTGAGCAACACTGCCATAACTGGGATTAGCTTAGCCACTCTTGTTACACCCACCCTGGAATTATATTATTTTTTGATGTATTTTCCCGGTGGTTGGATTTGTAATTTTGTCAGAATTTGGAATATTATGTATTTATGGTCCTGATGAATGAAATGAATTCCTCAAGGGGTATTTGGTGGTCCATTTTATGGGATTTTAATAATTTACAACATTTTATTAATCCTGAGTCATTTTGCCAAAAATTGCTTCGGAGGGCAAGATGGTCATTTCAGAAAAGTTGAGAAAAATTATTTCTTGGGCACACAAGTGGGCCGGCGGTTTTTTCTTGGTTATGGGCCAAAGGTTGGGCTTAAATGATAAGTTTTATGTAGGATTTATTTGTATAAGGAAATAAGGAATAAAAGGTGAAATGATTATGGACAAAATTTTGGACAACCATGTGTCATGAATCAAATGGTGAGAATCCTACATGCAATCTCATCTAAGGGCTTGAGATCATTTGGAAGAAGATAAATCTACTAAATTATCCTATCTAAATCATAAAGAAAAGAAATGAATTATGATTTAGTAAGTATATGACTAGTAGTAGTAAGAGAAGTAACATTACAACACAAAACACAAAAACTCTTCCTTCTCTCTACCTCTTTGGCTGGCACATAAGTGAGCCAATCCTTGGTGATTTTCATCAAATCTCTTCCTAATCCAAGCTTCAAGATAAAGATTCAACAAAGTTTAATCAAGGTAAATGATTTCCTTGGTTAATTAGTAAGGTTTTGTAGTTGAAATCTTGAATTAATCCCTCTTTATATTTCTCTCTTGAAGCCGATTTTAGAAGGGAAATAATGCCTAAATTTCTTCATCAATCCTTCCTAAGTTGTTCAGGTAACCTCAAATCCTTGGTGATTCTTAAGTTTATGAAGTTTTGGAGTTGCTTGGAAAGTATGTTCATGAACATCTTTGGATTTGAGTTTAAAGCATGCTTGTATTGTACTTTTGGGTGTATGATGACCATGTTTTGTTCTTGGTTTGATGTGAAAATGTTATGGGAAGGGTGTTTTGTTGTTGAGGCCGAAAATCAAGATGGTTTTTGGTGTTGAAGTTGGTTGATTTTTGGTTAAGAAATGGTGTTAGGATGTTGTTTAAGATGGATTAAAGTTGATGGTTGAATTGGAAAATGATTATGGTGAAAGTATGTTGGAGGCCAAAACTTTGATGAACATTTTGTGATGTTTTATTTGTTAAAGTTTGGATTAAATGAAGGATTAGTGAAGGAAAGAAAGTTTAAGGGCTAATATGACAAGTTGAATGAAGTTTGGGTGTGATTTGGTAAAGAACTGAAAATTCAGTCCTAAAACCGAAAGTTTGGAATAAATTCCGTTAATTTGAGTTTTGATGGAAAAGTATAATTTTATGAAGTTAAATGATATTTTGGTTAAGGAAATAAAGGTTAAGGATGAGAAATGACAATTTTGGAAAGTTTAGGGTGATTTTGAAAGAAAATTGAAAGTTTGGAAAGCAAACCAGAATTTCGGCGGTTTTCTTGAATTTTGAAGATTTTGGTTGTGTCATTGTATTAAATGATGATTTGGTGAAGTAAATGAAGTTAGAAATTGAAAGGAATCGATTTGGTAAAGTTTTGGGCTTTTTTGAAAGTTATCCGAAAGTTTGGGGTTTGACCGAAAGTTTTGACCAATTAATTATGAATTTTTGGGTAATTTTCATGATTAATTGGAAAAGAATTGAAAAATGGACAAAAAATGGAATTTTGTCACTTTCTGAAGTTTTAGGGTCAATGTGCACATTCTATGGAAAATTTGGATATGTTTTTCCAATTATGAAAAGTATAAGTGCAAACGACTCTTTATGTTGAAAGTTAATAAAGTTATGAACTTTTGACTATTTTGGCATTTAGTGAAGTTTTAAGCCAAATTTGTATGTTCCTAAAACGTTTAGGGACCTCAGTGGTAATTATTGATAAATTACCTTAAGTTGAGAATTTTAGTTGAATAACTAGAATTCCTATGTTTCTGTGAATTATCAGTGTGATCTGTGTTCTGGAATTTGTCTGCTGGAAAGCGACCTTGGTGGTTATAGTAGATTTTATTCGATTATCGAGGTAAGGGGATTAACTTTCTTCTTTTCTTTGCTCTCATGAAGCCGAAAGTTTAGGGGAATTAATGCCCAAATTTCTTCATCAATCCTTCCTAAGTTGTTGAGGTAAGCTCAAATTCTTGGTGATTCTTAAGTTTATGAAGTTTTGGAGTTTCTTAGAAAGCATGTTCATGAACATCTTTGGATTGAAGTTTAAACCATGCTTGATTTGTGTTCTTGGGTGTATGTTGAGCAAGTTTAATACTTGGGTTGATGGTTGAATCTTATGGGATGGTGATGTTCATGTGAGGCCGAAAATCATGGATGTTTTTTGGTGTTGAAGTTGGTTGATTTTTGGTTAAGAAAAGGTGTTAGGATGTTGTTTAAGATGGAATAAAGTTGATGGTTGAACTGAAAAATGAATATGGTGAAAGTTTGATGGAGGCCGAAACTTTGATGAGCTTTTTGTGAAGTTTTGGTGGTTAAAGTTTGGATTAAATGATGTTTTAGTGAAGGAAAGAAAGTTTAAGGATTAAAGTGGCAAGTTGGTTGAAGTTTGGGGTTAATTTGAAAAAGAACTGAAAATTGGTCCTAAAACCGAAACATTTGATTGTTTTGGTAAATTTTCAGTTTTGGTGAAAAAGTGTCATTTTATGAAGTTAATTGGTATTTTGGTTAACAAAATAAAGGTTAAGTATGAGAAATGACACTTTTGGAAGGTTTAGGATTGATTTGAAAGAAAATTGAAAGTTGGAGTAAAAAGCTGGAAATCGGCGGTTTACTTGAATTTTCAACATTTGGGTTGGTTAATTGTATTAAATGATCATTTGGTGAAGTAAATGAAGATAGAAATTGAAAGGAATCAATTTGGTAAAGTTTTATGCATTTTTGAAGGTTGGCCGAAACTTTGAGGTTTGACCGAAAGATTTGACTGATTAATTGTGAAATTTTTGGGTATTTTTAATGATTAATTGGAAAATAATTGAAAAGTGGACAAAAAATGAAGTTTTATCACTTTCTGAAGTTTTAGGGTCAATTTGCATATTTTATGGAAATTTAGATATGTTTATGCAATTACAGAAAGTTTAAGTGAAAATGACCCTTAAAGTTGAAAGTTATGGAAATTATGAACTCTCTAACAAATTTGGCATTTTGTGAAGTTTTAGGTCAAATTTGTAAGTTCCAAAAATGTTTAGGGACCTAAGTTGTAATTAATGATAAATTACCTTAAGTTGAGAATTTTAGTTGAATAACTAGAATTCCTATGTTTCTGTGAATTATCAGTGTGATCT